>JAAAKG020066518.1:0-17555 GCA_010014905.2 Druon quercuslanigerum
GGAAACCAAAATTTCTGTTAACAATTAGCCATAGAATATGAATAAAATATTAATTTTTAAATATCATCCTATAAGTCTGCTTTATAGGGTTCGAAAAAAACCCATAAATGAAAAAATGGGTTTTGAAAGATTTTGGGAGAATGGTAGAATGTTGCGGTTTTTTTTACAAAATTTATTTGTTTGTCTATTTTGCATTAGGAGTGAGATAAAATTAATTAGATTTATTAAAAATAATTAGTTAAACAACTTATTGTTGTTTATGACTATTTTCATCCATATCAATGCCTAATAGTTGCAATTTTTTCTGAAATTTTTACATTCCTGTCCTTTAAACATTAGTAAGGTAATAATTATTGAAAGTAATTAAAAACTTTTGTAAAGATTTAAATTCATCTCCTATTATACGATATAATATAACTAAGCGGGTAACGAAGATTATTTCTATAAGCTGTGAGCATGCGTGAACGGCGACGAACAGAGTGTGAAAGGGACAAAGGACGAGCGAAGTCAGTCGATCGATAGCTTCAGAGAAGAACGAACGTTTTGAGCAAACACGAACGATAAGGGCGTTATACGGTCGATCTACTATCGTCCCGGTCGATTACGAATTCCTTACAGTCATTATATTGTTCTCTGATTAAAATTCACTCATATAACGTCAACTGATTTAAATAAACCATACTTTCATATTATTATAAAAAGAACTGTTCTTATTATCAATCGAGTGATATTCCATTCTCATAGACTTTAATTACTACAAAATTTTAACCTTTAACATATCAGAAGTGGGATGATCTCAGCTTAATTTGTCAAATATCAAAGTGGATTGTTCAAAACTTTAATCGGTCTCTTTGTGTGTATAGACGAGTCCATTATTGGAGCGTCCCCGGACGAATCCAATATCAAAGGATCAGTGAATAAGTCGATTGTTCTGTCGGTTGGGTAAGGATGTGATAATGGATGAAGGAATGTTCGAGAGTTGAAACTTTTGGAACGAAAGACAAAATGAGACAATAAGAGAAAATTAAATTTTGCGGTGTGAAAAGTGAATAAGAGACTATGTCGGATCAGAGTGATAGAGAGGATAAGGGGAGCTTTAAGGACACAAAGGAGCAAGTATTGGTAGGGTTATGGTCCCGCGACTTATGTGCGTCTTTAGCTTCGAAGGGCCATCATAATTTTGACGACTTGCTACATGATCTTACCGACTTAGCACATCTGACCAACCAAAGGACCGAACGAATTCGCAGTCAGAAGGAATGGAATAACCCTAAAAAGAATCTGAGTGCTAATTCGTCTACGCAGAAACCAGTAGAAGAGAAAAAGGTCGTCACTGACGGACGCAAACCTGTGGAGGATAAAAAGTTCGAGCCTCTAGGACGTAATCCTGATCGTCGTCCTCCGTTAATAAGTGCATCGAGAGAATTAAAGTGCTATAATTGCTCAAAATTCAATCATATATCGAAAGAATGTCCAAAGCCACGTAGGGAATTGAAATGTTTGAAGTGCAACGGCATTGGCCACACGAAGACACTGCACTGTTTCGACTGCGTATAGGAAATCGGAAATGAACTTAATCAGTGTTGATCGCGATCCAACGATTCAAAAATATATTAAGAAAGCTTTAGTTGATGTGGTGTTTCGGTTCTCAAGAGTACAAAACAAGTTCAACCGGAATCGTTTATTTGGATGTTACAGTGGATGACGTGTTCCTCGAAACAGTTTGTGTTCGTGTAGTGCCCGATGATGCCCAAGCGTTAGACATGATTATCGGGCGCACCTACACTGACCATCCACGAGTGATTTACCATAAAGAAGTTGACAAACTAACCTTTAACGAGAAGGCGGAAAGTTATTTAACCAGTGTTGATGTGTTTGAATCCGTTCCCGAAAATTTAATTGCAAAAAAGTGTTTGAAACTTCCTGCATATTCTATTAATTTCATCAGTGTAATCAGTGCGGGAAACGATCATGTTCTCCCAATGTTTAATTTCAACAATTACGAGAAAGAAATTATCGCAGGTAGCAGAATCGGAAAAGGTGATTTATTGGAAATCCCCACTACGGAGTTAGCTGTGCACAGAGAACCAATTAAGTTAGAAGAACTGAACATCGGAGATTACGGGATTAAAGAAGATTTAGAGGACCTTGTAAGTGTGATTAATGAGTATCGCGAAACTATTTAGAAAAATAATTCCGAATTAGGATGTACGGGCCTGATTCAAATGCGAATAACGTAGAAACCCGGAAGTAAGTCGGCAAGTAGCAAAGCTTATTCTGCTAGTATAAAAGAGCGCCAAACTCTGAAAAATATCATTGAAGAATTAAAAGAAGAAGGTCAAAAGAGCGAATGGTCGTGGTCACGCGAAAATTATATAGCCAGACTGAACGAATTCACTTTCCGTTATCAAATTAAGATGACTACTTAGCATTGTTGAACGGTGCGGAATAATTCATTACACTAGATCTTGCGAATGGTTATTTACAGGTCCCGATTGCGAAGGAGGATCGTCAAAAAACTGCTTTCATTACGCGTTAGATTCGAGGGAATTTACGCCCCATTTTACTTTCTAAATTAATGTCAAAAGTTCTTGAACCACTTAGAGAACAATGTGTTCTATTTTATCTAGATGACATCTTGATAGCTGCAAAAGATTGGCCGGATCTAAGAGGAAAACTTATTTTAGCCCTTAAAGCATTGAAAAAAGCGAATCTGACGATTAATCTTTCTAAATGTGCTTTTCTGCAGCAAAGTGTAGAATATTTAGGATTTATGGTTTCAAAGGGTGAAATTGATCCGACTGATTCAATGATAAGAGGAATGATTGATTTTCCGATCCCGCCAAATGCACACGAGCTTCGAAGATTTTTAGGTGTTGCGGGATTTTTAAGATGATTTGTTTATAAGTTTGCCGAAATTTCCGATCCATTGTATGCTTTGTTGCGAGATAATGAACCTTTTTAGTGGAATGTAGAAAGAAATCAAGCTTTTAATATGTTAAAACAAATTTTGTCGAGTAAACCGGTTTTACAGATGCTATGCTATAAGCCGTCGTACGAGCAAACCCGAGAGAAGCTAAAATTCTAGCAAATTAGAGCTGCTTGCAATCGTTTGGGCAATGTCGCGTTTACGTTCATTATTGATCAATATTCCGTTTAAGATCATAACTGATTGCCAGGCATTACTCTATCTAAGCACACAAAAGACCAAAAATCTGCAGATTATTAGATGGTCTAATCTACTAAGCGAATTTGAATTTGAAATTGTTCACCAAGCGGGGGAAAAATGCCTCACGTTGATCGAATGCGTGGAATATTTTCGATAGTTAAGTCCGAAGACGAAATTTTAATGTACCAATACGTAGACGAAAAATTAAAGCGTAAGCGTGAAACTTTAAAGAAACCAACGAGCGGGCGAACCAAATACGAAAAAAGCGAAGTAAAGAATTATGAATGCCGAAATGAAATCTTCTATAAACGCGAAAAACATTAATTAATGCATGTGATTCCCGATAAATTGCGAAAAAGCATGGTTATCCGATATCGCGATTCTCAATGTCATACTGGATTGGAACGTACTCTCGGTAAACTACGTGAATTTTATTACTTTCCTTGTATGCGTCGATATGTAAAACAACACATTTCGGAATGTTTACAGTGCATGCTAACGAAAGCCAAAATAGGTCTGCAAGCTGACCAATTGAATCCTATCCCTCTGGCGAGTCGTCCTTTTGCTGTAGTTCATTTAGATCACGAGGGTCCTTTTGTGACTACACCGCGAAAGAACAAGCATGCTCTTGTCGCGACAGACAACCTGACAAGATTTGTTTACGTGCGACCAGTCAAAGACACGAAAGCCTCGAGTGTAATCCGAATGTTAGAAATCTTTATTTTGGAATACGGAGCGCCAATGAGATTTATTACCGATCGCGGAACATGTTTCACCTCAGACATCTTTAGGGAGTTACGTGAAAAACATGGGATCCATCATACTCTTAACTCACCAAGCCACCCACAAGCTAATGGGCTGGTGAAACGGACATATAATACGCTGATCCTCGCAATTCAAGCAAATTTACGCCATGCGGCTGGAAATGATGGGGACTTGCGCTTAAAGGAAGTACAACGAAACTTGAATGAATCACTCAACCAGACGACAAGGAAAAGTCCCTTTGAACTACTTTTCGGTTACGTGAACAGACACGACGAAGAGGAGCTACGAAAATTGGCCATCGAAGATGAGGCAAGATACACTCGACCGGAAGTCCTTCAAGAAAAATCTCGCCACAATATCCTGAAACAGCTAACTCGATACAAAGCCAAATGTGATCTTCGCCATTGGATATATCGTCGTAATGAAGGATGCTGTAACCCCAACAGGGCAATCTACAAAATTGCAAAAACGATAACGAGGTCCACTCGTTATCAGCAGAGTGCTACCTGGGGACACGTATGGGGTCGCAGTCATACGAATAGATAAGCGTTAACGACGATATGCGGCAACCACCCATGCCAGTCAATTGAAACTTTGGATTCCACCGCCAGCTGAAGAAAACGAGGAAAACGCAGAAATTGATTCCGAAGAAGAAGAAAATGCGATTGAAGTCAAAAAATACAATATAAAGAAAAGAAATCCGATATCCCTACAACTCATTTACGTCGAAGTAGTAGAATTGTACGTAAACCACAACGATATTAAAGAAATAACTGTAACGGATTTTTAGTAATTTGATAAGTGTGTGTGCGAATTCTTTTTCGGAATTTATTTTCATTTGTATCCTTAAGCTTGTGTTTAGGTCGAGGACGAGTAACACGATTCTAGGATGACCGAGTGTTAAAGATTTAAATTCATCTCTTATTAAACGATATAATATAACTAAGCAAGTAGAAAAGATTATTTCTATAGTCTGTGCGCATGCGTGAACAGGTACAAACAGAGCGTGAATGAAACAAAGGACGAACGAAGTCAGTCGATCGATAGCTTCAAAGAAGAACAAACGTTTTAAGCGAATACGAACGATAAGGGCGTTATACGTGCGATCTACTCGCGTTCCGGTTGATTACGAATTCCTTAAAGTCATTCTACTGTTCTCTCATTAAAATTCACTCATATAATGTGAGCTGATTTCAATAAACCATACTTTAATATTATTATAAAGAGAACTGTTCTTATTACCAATCGAGTGATCATCCATTCCCATAGACTTTAATTATCAAAAAATTTTAACCTTCAACACTTTGTTTAAGCAATTTAATATTGTTTATAATTATCTTCTTTTAGATAAGTGCTAGCAATGCTGTTATGAAAAAAGAATAAGTCAACCTTAACAAAAATTATTTTTTAAATAGTATATTTGTTTCAAGTGAATTATTTACGCTCTTTTCCCAAGTTAAACAAAATAATTTAAACAAAAAATTATCCTACACAAGAGAGAAAAACAAAGAAGGGAATAATTAAAAGTAGGTGAAATGACGAGTCTTGTACAAGTTTGGGTTTGAATTACAACAAGAAGTTTTGTGTAAAGCATAAAAGCTAACTACATACATACACACATAAATATACTCTCTAGCTTTTTGTGGTAATTCTGCGCACACGGCTCGCTGAACAACCCCTGACTGAAGGAAGACTCAAGAACAAAAATAATTTTGTGGGTTAATGTGGGATAATTCCGAAATAATTGTTAAGTTCGCTGATTGTTGAGAAAATATTAGAGAAATGTATGGGAACCAGAAAAGCATGTAGAGTCTTTGGAAAATAAGAGAATTTACGATGGTTTCGATGGATTCTTGAGGCTTCGCGTAGTTACCGGAAGTTTGAGTCATATTCCCGGAAAATTGTAAATGAAGAAAATAAAGAAAATTTACAGAGGGTTTAGAACATTTTCTCGATGATGCTGAGAATTTATCATTATTTCCGAAATTTCCGAATGCTGGAAGGAAAATTTTGACGATGGTTCCGAAACTTTTTGGAAATTTTAAGAACTTTGCAAAACCGAAACCGAACATACACACAGCTTGCGAGGAAGCTCTAACTTTCCTTCTGGATAATTCCCTAACTAAATCTGTTTACACAAATATACGGTTAGAAAGCAAAAATTGTAGTGCTGATATTTGGCCATCATGCGTTGCAATGGATGATAGTCGGAGTATTCGAATTCATTTTCCTTTATTTTTAACATTAATAGACGGCAAGGTACTGAACATAATAACACGTACAATATCCGTGCAAACATGCCCTATCTGTCATTCGACTCCAAAGTTCTTTAATGACCTGTCTAATAAGATGAAGGACTTATTTTTACCAGAAGCGAATTCGTTGACGTGTGGACACAGTCAATTGCATGCGTAGATCAAAATACTAGGATGTATACATTTCATACAGGCTTCCTCTCAAGGTGTGGCAAGTAAGATCGCTTGCTCAAAAAGTTATATTTGCTCAGCGGAAAAAAAAGTTTCAAGAGATTTCGTGGGATAAGTTGGCATTTATCGTGGATAAACCAAAACCAGGAGGCTCTATCACTACAAATGATGGAAATGCAACTCTAAGATCTTTCAAACATCCAGATGAACTTGCCGAACATCTTGCGCTTGAATGCTGTCGGAATGCTTAGTGAAGAAGCTTCTGAAGTTTGCAACAAAGACTATAAGAATTATAGTCAATTCCACAGCGTGAAAAGTGAAATTTTTCATATTTGAATCCGCCACATCTCGGTGCAATTTTTCTGAGGTCGGATTCGGATTCAGCGCAGCAAAAGCCTTCGGGTACACTAGGCCTGGTCTCTGGTTCCGGACCTTTGTCAAATTTTGTCGGCCTGTGTAATTTTTAAGCGAAAACCATTCGAAAATGTGAGAGTCAAGGGGACTCACTCAAATCAAGCACCCCGAGTATTAAGAGGCAAGGGGACTCACGCGAATCAAGCACCCTGGAGGGGTTCATTGATTTCATGAATTTCGAATGCTTTCCTTTGAATAGAGGTCACATATTCAATATGCTCAATTTAATTTTAAATTTATGAAACAAATTTTGTATCAGTAACGTAGAAAATCCATCCAGAATTAATTTTAAGGGAATCGATTAATTTTAAAAATATGTTTTTTTGGTATATTGCGTCCGCAATTTTCAATTTCTAAATTTTTACATCCAATTCGGAGCCAGTAACCTTAAAACCCCACTAGTACTGAATTTCACGCGAGTATATAAAAATTCTGTAATTTTGGTTGCAATATTCGATCCGCAATTTTTAATTTTTGTTTTTTGACATCCAATTCAAAATCAACGACCTCTAAAACTTCCATATACCAATTTTTATGAGAATCAGACGACATCTTGACTTTCGGCCATTGAATCCTCTCTGCTGGCCCACAGTGCAGCGCATCGGGTTCCACCAACCGTTTACCATGCTAGAAACGACCCCCCATGGGCACCGACAATGGCCAGGGATAGGGGGAGACCAGGCTTTAAGGGGTGCGTTACCACCTAAGACTCGCAGAATTAAGACTAGGGCCAGCGCGACAGACGAGCGCCAAGGACCACGACGAGAGATTGGGAATACCAATCCTCGGTACCACAAAGCCGTAGTGTGACAACACCCTGGGTTAGTGGACCGACTGGAAAGACGACATATTACTAACCGACCGTTAGCGCCCTGACGTGTGCTCCTCTAGTAACGACATCGCAGCCAATTTTTGCGACCGCGGGTTTTAGAGATACAGGCCCGTAAAACGACTAGTACAGCCAGAATCGAGAAGCCCCATTCAGATTGAAGACACAGCACCGCGAAACCGAAAACTGGGGCCGGATCACAGAAACGGAGGTTTATCGGTTTCCAGAGGACTATCCAGAGCCCCGCACAGGATCGGGTCACATAGCACTAACAAGCGGCGAGCCTCTTCCCTCACCTGAACCCGACCTTAGCAAGGGGAGAAAAGCTCGGGAAGGAAAGATAAGGGCAAAATAGGGGCAGATCGAAAAATTACGATAGATACGGGTGCCAGAATTTTTTCAGAGCCAAAAGTGACCTAGAGTAGGCCGTACGACACAGGGCATGGAGGATATGAGTCCCCAAGACGACACCAAAGCCCAAGATTTAGTTCAGTCCAAGACACGAGGTATTCCCCAACGAGCGTAAAGGGCCAATATGAGCCATATCGAGAGCAAGAGCGACAGAATAGAGACCTGAGTCACGGACGCATAACAGCTACTCCCACGGGTGGGAGGAAAGACCGGAACACAGGAGCTATGCGCAATCAGACGCACTTAGGCTCCGCTAAGAAGGCAGACCTGCACATGGGACCAGTGCAAGTGGCATTTTCAAGCCCTCTTTGGGAATGCCTTCTACCAAGAAAGGAGCGGACTACCTGACCTGCATGTATGAGCTTCATCAGCTCTCCACAAGGCCGATGGATCTCGAGATCCAAATGAATAGGGTATAAGCGAACCTCAGATCTAACTTCAGGAGAGCCATCAGGCGTTTCGAATATGCATATAAAGGGATGCCATTAGCAGCGAAAAGCGTGAATGTCTGATGGGAAGTCGGCCCGGTCCCCAAAGATTACCTCAGAGTCATCCACCTCGACAAAACAGGGGGATGACTCCGAGGTTGAATATTGGAACTACTGACACAATGGTCAATTCCAAATTATCTATACGAAAAACCGGAGGCGCATCTATTGTCGCCGGTGTGGAAAGAAAGAAGTGACCACCAAAGAGCGCGAAAGCGTAAGTGTTAACCCTTCTTCCTACACTCCCGAATTGACACCTCAGGACCTCAAGAACTGGATACGTTGGTTGTCAGGATTATTAGGCCCCCTCTTGTGGTACTTCCCGTCACCGACCGCATAACTCATAGCATAGACGTCGGGGGACACTCGCCGATAAAACAAAGGTATTATCGAGTGGTGAGGTGACGTGAATGTTGACCGAAGGCATTGTTGAGACATCGAAAAGCGGATGGTCCAGTCTCCAAAAAGGATGCGTACCACTTGCCAAAGATGGACATGAACATTGAACCACTCCGCGCTGCGAAGTATATAAAGACTTTAGATTTGAAGTAGGGGTACCACAAAATCCCGATGGCCGAAGACAGTAGGGTGTACACAGCGTTTACCGGCTCTGGAATAGGGCTTCTTCAGTTGACAAAGATGCCTTTTACACTTTCAGTAGAGTCTGCGATATTCCAGCGACTTGTAGACTCTATCATAGGACCGCACATGCAAGCGAATGTCTATGCGTACCTCGTTGACATAGTCATCGTAAATAAGATAAACCCAAATAAATGTGAATTCGGGAGACTGAACGTACGTTATCTCCGATTCCTAGTTAACCAAAACGGAGTGCAGGTCGATCCGGATAAAGTCGAGCCCCTTTTCTCATACCGAGCCCCAAGAACAATAAAGCAACTGAGACGGTTCTTGGGATTAGCATCGCAATACCATCGTTTTATACCCGACATTGCGACTGACGCGGAACTAGTAAAGAAGCTGCTTAGGACGAACGTCCCATGGAAATGGGGAACTAAACTGGAAAGCGCGTTCGGTATGTTGAAAGAAAAAATCGCAACAGCACCGATACTAGCGTACCCAGACTTCGAAATCCCATTCTTGCTCCTAACCGACGCGAGCGATTTTGGCCTTGGAACTTCTTCCGGAATCCTGTGATACCAGCGTCGGTTGGGACGAGCTTTTTCTGTTGGATTACTCTAGTCCCGCATCCGCAGAAGCAATGTTGTCTCGATACTGGTACGTCGGGCGTTCGCTAGCCGAATCAAGCTGGTCCTAAGAAAATTGAACTGCCGCAGTTTCATTTTCGGAACGATACGTTTCCCGTCCACGCGGACAACATTGGTTCCAGGGTATTTGGTACCAAATTGGTAGGCAAATTTCCAGTAAAGCTTCTAGTCCCCTTCCACGCTGAAGAACCTCCTAAGGAGAACGAATAGTGGAGAAATAAGTAGACAACCCTTCCTAGTAGTTCCTCTAATTCCTTGCATGCTCGAGGCATGGTATTAACGTGCCCAATTTGCCAGCATGAATCTTCGGGCACCGAATAGGGCATTACATTACAATAAGAGCAGATGATGATGCCGACGTCGTGAAATTTCCCTTTTCCAGACGCACCGTAATACCATAGAGGGGAGCACCACAGGATTTGCGGATGATCCGGGGGGTGATTGGGATGTTGCGCCAGGAAGCTCTGGACATCCTAGGATTACCAGCCCTGGAAGGACCATCTTCCTGGAGACCCCGAGAGCTAGCCGGTCAGGCCATTATAAACCTGATCCCAAGAAGTAAGACCATAGCCCTAGCATGTCCACCAGCAAAGGTGAGCATGGCTCAGCCAGAGCCGGCGACCAGGGAGCAAGGCATGGTGGCAACGGTCCACCGGGAGAAACCGGCGGACAAGGAGGCGCCACCGTGGAGACCGCTAAAACGTATGCCCTGCCCAGGGACACCTCACTAGAGAGGCCGAAGAATTTGACTTTTTTCCACTTCATTCTTTTTTTTTTAATTTGATACGTAAAGCACCTTTAGTTATTTTTTTATCTGCTTTCCTTTGTTCTTTTTGGGGATCTTACGATTGAAATTTTCTCTATTGTGTACTAAGAGAAAGTGGGATCAGTGGGTGAGCAGTCAATGAAGAAAATACCCTGAAAATTGTTTCCCTTTATTCACCGAAGTTTATTATAAGTAGGAGGAACAGTAAGAATTGGTTATCGGGCAGAAAAAATATGAATGGGAGAGCATTGGTTGTCCTCCTTTTCATTCAGGAACTCCAGTAGCCGGGATGGTCCAGGTTAAGGAAGTAGGTTCCTGGGAGACAAAGAGCAAGAACGGCACAGTTTGGGTTTATCCAAATCGACGGCTCGCAGGTGCTGACCCTAGAGTTTTCTTTTTTTTATTACGTGTATTATGGGATGCTTTCTTCTTAGAATGGACCAAGTTAAACCCGAGGCGGGAAGGGCCGACAGAGTGGTGAAGAAACGACCACGTCGCGGAATGTTAAAGCTGGTAAGCTTCGGCTAGGCCCAAGGGAGTTGTAATGAAGTTTTCAAGAATAAATTTATGAAATAAAAAAACTTCCCGGGATCTCGCCGAAGCCAGAACCATAGACTGTTAAAGCTACGCATACGTGACTAGCAAAACCACCCTCAAGCCAATACCGCCAACTTAGATAACACAGCCACACAACAAAAAAAGTTCTGACCTGGAGGTCTGACTATGTTTACTATACGTTTTTGGGGTCGCTGAATCTGATTCCGGGGTCCATTTAACCCCATCAGATCAGGATTTTCACATAACCTCAAAAAACCAATATGGCGGACACTTCTTGGAAACATTCATCGGATTCGCTTGAAACTCGTTATTCGCGGGTTTTATGGGTCGCTAATTACGAATTTGATATTGTTTTTACAAAATTCAATATGGCGGATCCAATATGGCGGACACTTTTTGGAAAAATTCATCGGATTCACTTGAAACTCGTTACTCGCGAGTTTTCTGGGTCGCTAATTACGAATCTGATTTTTTTTTACAAAATTCAAAATGGCGGAACAATATAGCGGACACTTTTTGGAAAAATTCATCAGATTCACTTGAAACTCGTTACTCGCGGGTTTTCGTGGTCTCTAATTACGAATCTGATATTGTTTCTACAAAATTCAAAATGGCGGATCCAATATGGCGGATACTTTTTGGAGAAATTCATCAAGATTCACCTGAAACTCGTTACTCGGGGGCTTTCGCGGTCGCTGGTTATGAGTTTTAAGTGCGCTCATTCCAATTTCCATTTACGAATTCGAGGCCCATTTAACCCCATTACTTTAGGATTTTGCCATAATCTCAAGAAGTCTCAATTTCTATATTTTCACGTTCATTTTACTAAATAATGGGCCGTCCACATTGGCCTTACCCGATGTACACCGCGAGGATGTTACATGATCGAATTTTGTACATCATATAGCTCTTTAAAGGGCTGACTATTAAAACTGTTTAGAAAAGGCATATTACTTTAATTACCTTTTTCTGAGCTGTATCGAGTTCTTTTCTCATCAAACGATCTATGTTGCCGAAAACTTCCTAGGAAACAGAAAAAGTCCACAATACAAAGAACTAGTTGACAATATGATCACGGACTATGAAAAACTAGGATGGTTGATGAACTTGAAGCTGCATTTTCTGCACTCTCATCTTGATAAATTTACGAAAAAACTGGGACACTTTAGTGAAGAACAAGGTGAACGTTTTCACTAAGATATTAAAGTTGTAGAAACTCGTTACCGGGGACGCTGGGATGTTAATATTCTTGCAGACTTTTGCTGGATGCTAAAAAGAGAAACACTGGGACGAAACAGAAAACGAAAAAGAAATCCTCGACATAGATCGTTTGAGGAGAAAAGAACTCGATACAGCTCAAAAAAAGATAATTAAAGTAATATGCCTTTTCTCAACAGTTTTACCAATTAGCACTTTTGAAGAGCTACATGATGTATAAAATCCGATCATACAATCTCCTTGCGGTGTACATCGGGTAAGGCCAATGCCGACGGTCCATTATTTTGTAAAATGAACGTGAAAATATAGAAATTTAGACTTTTTGAGGTTATGGCAAAATCCTAAAGTAATGGGGTCAAATGGACCCCGGATTCGAATTCAGCGACCCCAAACACGTACAGCAAACATAGTCAGACCTCCAGGTCAGAACTTTTTTTTGTGTGGCTGTGTAATAAACTAATTCAATTTATTTAGATCATAAGAAACATAGTTGTTTAAAAGATAGGAACTCGATCTAGTATAGCTTATAGATAAAAAGTAGGTAACTGACCACAATTGTGAGGGTTCGGAGTCGACAGGGAAGATAGCAGAGGAGAATCAGGACGGCACACCGAAGGTGAGGACGGATAGGAGCCCCAGAATCCGCTGCACCTAGTCAGTCATAGCAGGAAGAGAACAATGAAATACAGACATTATGCACTATGTGACATTCCATAAATATCCAGCAGACAGCACCGTGAATCAGCTAGTATCCCAAAACCGTAGGTAGAAGGCCCGGATACTATCGTGACAGTGCAACAAGCCCGCGCAACTATGAGAGTTCGCACCAATCAGGCACAATCACGGCCGTCAGCCATGTTCAACCAAGAGAGGGGGCTACCGATATCACCGGTCAAGCGCGTGCTTGAGTTTTTTTTGACGCAGCAGTTCCGCGGTGAACGACGAGTGGCAGCACAAGACGGACCATCGGGCAACACCGAATGTACCCTGCATCTTCGCGTGGGGAAGCGACCTCTCATCGTATGTATCTTGCGGCGGCGAACTTGTAACTAGCAGTCAGGCAGCCAATAGCAACCCCAGTAGTCCGTATAACGGAACCAATTGGCACGACGGATTCTACCACGAAAGCGCACATTGGCGAAGGTCACCCATTGGACCTCTTCCGTTTAAACAGGCCAATCAACGGGGGCCTCACAGAAAATTAACGATGATGACGGTGGAAGAATTGAGATGAAGTCAGTTGGCATCATGGCTGTGGCTTGACGATGGTAACCACGAAGCCGGCCGAGAAAGCAAAGGACAAAAAGGATAGAGGATAGCCGTGAAAGGAAAAATGTATTCGACGGACGCAATCGCTTTAGCCAGGTGGCTTCAAAATAAGTGGTTTCCTCTGCACAATCTCTAAGTGCCTTCCCTGCCTCGGGGTTTGACCCACGTGGATAATAGAATCGTGGACTACATGGGGCGTGTATCCGACCACAGTAAGCTAAACATTAAAACACGGAAATGCTCGCCCTTTTGGACAATTTGTGAGATAGTATTTGTGAAAAACTAGCGAAAAAACTCCTTATTTCCCATTTTTATTCAATAAATTTTTTTTATTTAGGTAAAAATTCAACTTTTTTTAGAATTTTCCTTCGTTTATTTGATAGTTAATTTCTTTTAGGAGAAATTTTATCATTCTAGGATGAAAATCCAACTCTTTATTCAAAGATTCAACAATTCTGTTAAAAAATCATCCGTTTTTTTGCATTTATAGGAAATTTACTTCGGGTGTAAAGCTCATATTTTAATGTTGAAAAGTGAAAGTCTCAAATCCCACATCTTATTGTTTTTTGGAAACTATTTATTACATACAGTAAGAGCAGAGGGGGGGGGGGGGTCAAACATATTTTGTAACGGTTTGTTGCAGGTGGGAGGGAGGGTCTTGCAGAGGGCCTATAATTCGTTAGGTATTGGACCCTATCTAGATGCACAGTAGTATTCTATGGCACCTACGGCTGCGTAGAAGATTTTTTGGTCCTCCAGGAATACCTGGAAACTCGTACAAATATATTGCTCACCTGAAGCTTAAGGCCTACACAAAAGTCTACACAAAACTCTCTTACACAAAATTATTAATTTTAAAAATAGAATGGTATAAAAGAAATAGATTGACGTAGAATACAGTCTGTGTGCTGGAAAAAAGAAAGGTATTACGGAAAATTTGCGGGGAATTGAGGTGACGGATGCAAGAACTCGACAAGCGCTCGAAAGCGCGTAGAAATATTGTCCACTCGGGAAAATCTGACGATAAAAAAATGGTCGAAACGTAAAACAAAATATACCTTCCTGTTAACGTGGCCGCTGCCATTTAATTTGTTGATAAATTCCATTTGTTAATAAAAATTCTTAAAATATGTATGGTGTATTTACGACAAGCAACGCACTTTGTTTGAAAAAGAAATATGTTTATTTCTTCCCAATAAAAAATTAATTCCAAAGAAAAACCACGTTTCGCCAACTTCGACCAGTAGGACGGTTATCCAAAAAAAGTTAGTTGAAATAACTTATCAGGAGAAAGTTGTTTACGAGACTTTGAGAAAGTTTTACTAACAATTTGAAGATAATCGGTCGAAAATTGTGGAAATGGCATCAACTTGAAGTCAACACACGCTACTGCTGTAGTGCCCCGGTTATCGGCCTTTTTTACCGAGTCACAAAGCAACAGCGGCAAAGAACAACAAAACGCTCCAGCGGCAGAGTGTGTTGACTTAAACTCACTGCCACTTCCACAATTTCCAACTATTTTTTTTTTAATCTTCAGAAAAACTTTCTTGAAGCCAAGCGATCAACTTTCTCGCAATAAGTTATTTCAACTATCATTTTTTCGCTGACCGTCCCACTGGTTGAAGTTGTCGAAACGTGGTTTTCTCTCTAAAATAATTTGTTATTGAAACGCAATAAACATATTACTTTTTTAAACAAAGTGCGTTGCTTGCAGTCATCGCTTATATGGATAATTCTGCAGACAGTGAGCTTTGGTGTCCATGGATTATATTATTAAAACAACTGATTGTATTATTGTAAAACTTGGTAAAGATCTTTATTTTGTATTTTATAACATGCTTTATAGTAAAAATTAGGTTATATTATTGTGTTCCAGAGTACAAAAAAATATTATGTACCCGAATAATCTCACATAAATATGCCCACATACGCCAGAAGTAAATGTTGGAGTCACGTAGGGAATAAATAATTCAATACTTTAAAATATAAGTTTAATTATCCTAAAGTTATACTCAAGAAGTACAATCTTTATCATTAACATTTTCATTTTAATGCATTATACACTACATATGTATGTAAATATTAGTGACTTTGAAAATATTTTTGAGGTTCCGTCGATACATGAACAGCCGTCCTTTGACAATTAGGAATACCTTTTTGAAACCTGATTGGACGTCGGATTGAAGAAAAAGTATCTCACTACTCATCCGCTAAGTTTTAAGTGTAAGCATGAGGATCTTTCTCAGTAAATAAAAAAAAAAGGTCAACAAAAACTTGCATATTTTTTTAGTATCCATCAACGTAACTAGCAATAACTTTTATGTTTCACTTTAGGGACACTTTTTGTGTTGCTTTACATCAGCGTAACGGGCGTCGACATGGCCGTAAATTCATGGTGTGACTTCAGCTGACAGAATATCTACACGTCGAGGACCAAACAATAATAACAATTGCATGAGATGAAAGATAACTTTTTTTATAACATGGGCAAAACTGATTGTTCGCCGTAAAATTATTCGGCGTTCAGAAATTTTCGAGGATTGAATTTCACCCACCCAATCTAAAATACCCACTTACGACTCAGTGCGATCCTGAATTTCATTTGCCGCATATAGTTTAGGTTTATCCCGCTGTTTATTTATCTCGTTTTTTTATTTATGCAAAAGTAAAAGTCAAATATCGAATATATCTTCAAAATTTTTTAAAGAAGACACAAGGTTAAAAAAGGGGCTAAGGCAGCTAGAATAAGATGTAAAAAAATTAATGAAAATCCATAGTGAATTTAGAGGATTTTAACAAATTTATTAAATTATATTATATTCACGCTGAATTATTATTAATTTATCATTTATCATTTAATTCTTTAGACACTTTTAATGGAATCCAGTAATTTAATGGGACTTTGAAGGATTATACATGTTTTAGGGTATTGTAAAAGATTCGCAGGCACTTCCAAGAACTTTGAAAAGTTTCAAAGGATTTCCAATAATGTCAAAGGATTTGAAATATTTTAGGCAATTTTCAAAGATTTCTAGACATTTTTTGATTTATTTCAATATTTCATAGGAATTTCAAAGACTTTGAATTTTTTTAGGATATTTTAAAAGACTTCAATGCATTTTCAAGGAATATAAACTATAATCAAAAATTTATTCATAATTTTAAAAAATTAATAGTTAAAATGTTTTTTATTCAACAAATAAAATTTCTTTTTTTATATCTACTATATATTTTCTATTATACTATTCCTCATTTGTGACCATTAATTTCCTTTCTTTTACTTCATTTACGAATATTTCTAGTTACAAGAAAGATGGAAAATGGATGCGACGTCAAAAGGTACCAAAAGCCTCTTAAATAAATTGGTGGCATGAATACTTCTATAAGTTCTTATTTTAATGATAATTGTTACTACCAAAGTATAATTACAGCTCTATATAATAAGCCTGCAACATTAGAGGGACTAGGTGTGCTTTATGTTTTTGAGGTCGATGAATTCGAATCTGGTGTCCGTTGAAGGCCATAAAATCTGTATCAAGGCCAGCTCAAGGTCAAACCCACAAAATTCATTGCTCACCAACTAAATCAGAGTACCTATAGGTTTTAGTGGTCGCTAAATTCTAATCCGAAATTTGTTTGACCCCATGATGTCACGACAGAGGTCATTTCAAGATAAAATCTACAGAATCCGTCGTTAAAGGACTACAGCAGGTACATATATCTTTTTGGGGTCGCTAAATTTAAATTCCGTGTCCATTTCATCCAATGAGGTCACAATCAAGGTGAATTCATCGTCAAACCTGCAATACCCCTAACCGGTAAACTCTAAGCACACAAACCTAAAACCCAAAATACTTAAGACCACAAACCTCGACCCTTTAACCCCCAAGCCCAAAACCCCTAAGCCTACATAACCTTAATCCTACATATTCCAAGCCCACACGGGGAAAAGAGATCTGTTACACTTACAACGCTCGCCGCTGTTGGCGCTCTTTAGTCAGACCAATCTAGGAACT
>JAAAKG020066529.1:0-13578 GCA_010014905.2 Druon quercuslanigerum
AGATAGGTGGTTACAGTCTGTGACGGAATCAATACGACGATCCGATAAAAGTCTCGTGTACCCTGAGGACACAGAGCGACCCAAGGACGACCGCCTTTTGCATTTTCCCTGCAAGTGTCTTAGCATATTGTTCACACGCAGGGATGCTTTTCAGGCTATTAACCAGTGAATGTTTGGCACCTTCAAGAGCGCCGATGATAAGGACGATTAATTAAACAGAATATTCCGGGTAAAATCGTCGCAACTCCCTTACAAGGTCACCCCTCTTTCTTTTTATTCTCCTTGGCTATGATGTTTATGTCATGGTTCGCTTATCGGAGTCAAGGAGAACTATGTCAGGCCTCGAGGTTGCAACAGAACCAATTGTCGAGAATATAAAGTTCGAGTATATGCAGCACTTTTTATTCTCGACAATTGACTATATTGCCCTAGGAGCGTTTAGCGGAGTGATATTAGGGTTAATGCCGTAAGAGTGACAGAGATGGTAATAAAGCACTCTTAGTTCCGCATTGTGCCTTTGGATGTAGGTCGTTCCCGCATGCGTTAGACAACTAGATAGTATGTGTCCTAGATGCTCGGGATGTGAATGTCACGCCCTGCATCTTTC
This sequence comes from Druon quercuslanigerum, assembly GCA_010014905.2. Taxonomy (NCBI): domain Eukaryota; kingdom Metazoa; phylum Arthropoda; class Insecta; order Hymenoptera; family Cynipidae; genus Druon; species Druon quercuslanigerum. The sequence continues at coordinate 608 of JAAAKG020066529.1, forward strand.
ATCGGGAATATCTTGGCTCAAAATGTGGTAACGGTATGTTAAGGTGGAAATAATATCATGATTTAAGGAAAGCAAAATTTTGCTCATACGACATTGTCTGATCCTCCACATTTCTGTGGAAGATGCTGTGCATCCTCTTATCGAGGAGCTGTTCCCGGAAGTTTTTCTCCTGTGCTTTCTGAATCCGGACTTTCAGAAGTGAGTACTTGAGATAGATAAGATTTGAGGCATTCTGCTCACTCCTGATACTGAAGTTAAGTCCGAGTGTTTCAGCAGCCTCCTCGATTGCTTTGTACAGAAACGCTCCTTTGCCATCTTCTTCATGCTTCCTGACCATTTTAAGAAGAGGATGTTTTCCATTTACGACTCTTATGTGCTGTACCCGAAATGATCCTGTTATGATATTCAATATTCAATATTACGCGACCACCTTGACGGCGTGAGATGTAGAGTCGTGGAACAGAAGACTTAAGATGCATGCTTTCGTTTATGTGCATAACCTTTCGTGTCCCGATATCAGGGGATCTGAGCTCGTTCTTCATCCATGGAGCCACTCCAAATGAATAGAGTACTACCGGAATGGCAAGCATGTTCGTTGCAGATACTTTGTTCCTCGCCGGCAGTTCGGAAAACCAAATCTGCGGGATGAGCCGTTTATATTTGCTTCGGAGAGTATCCTTTATAGATTTCACATCCTAAATGCGGCTCTGTGGCACGCCCAGGTACGCATAAGTCTCTCCAGCGCAAAGGTGCCGTATATCGCTTTTATCGTCGAGCTCAGGGTCTTCAGAGATGCCATTAAGTTTTCCTCGCTTCAAATAAACATTGAAGCATTTGTCTAACCAAAATTCCATTTCTATTTCCTTAGTGTATCGTTCGATAATCCCTAGCGCTAGACAGGGTGATTTTTTTAACTTGAAACTTGCAAATATCTCGAAAAATAGGCACTATATGCAAAAATGTTATGAATCAAAATTTAATCACTCTAAGGAGTACATACACTGATGTTAAAATCGGTTCCCGCACACCGCCCCTTGGGGTGGGGGTGGGGGCAAGTTCGCAGTCTTAAATCGGAACCCCTATTTTTTATTGCATATTCGGATTCTTTGGATAAAAATGGGTATGATTGGTCTCAAACATTTTTCTCGTTTCGAATTTTTTTTTTCACATTTTTTTTTTGAACTTGCCCCCAACCCCAGGGGGCGGTGTGGGTGGAACCGAATTTAACATCAGTGTATGTACTCCTTAGAGTGATTAAATTTTTATTCCTAACATTTTTTTATATAGTGCCTATTTTTCGAGATGTTTGAAAGTTTCAAGTTAAAAAAATCACCCTGTATGTAGTTCCTCCATGTAAAATACATGGGTGACCTTGTGCTTTCGATTTGCAGGTTTGCCGCAAAGGTATCCCTGGGAATGGCGAAGTGCTAGAGATAGTGGCAGTAATCTTATCTATCGATAAGCAGGTTCTCCCGACATCCTGCTACGCCTTTCTTTGAGCCGCGTTGTTCATACATTTCTTGCCATACAGATCCGATTGCCCGAACAATCCTATCATTCAGGATAGGTGTGAATATCTTATACAGTGTGTTCAGACAAGTGATTGGCCTCTAATTCTTTGGCTCAGCTAAGTTGCCCATTTTCGGTAGAAGTACTGTGCGCCCTTCAACCAACCACTCCGGAATTGGCTCTTTCGACTTCAAATAGGAGGTTAAAATACGTGCTACATAATGATAGTTTGAATGAAACTTTTTCCAGTGGTACAAAGAGCAACGAAAAATAGCATACAAAAAGCCTTCAGAGCAGAAAAATTGAAATGAACGTGAAAATGAAAAAAAGAGATTTAGAACGGTGAAAGTGGCTTTGCAGTTAGCTTCAATGGTGTAGCATTGCGGCTACCATGTAGCTAATGTGTAGCATCGGGAAAAAATGCGAAAAAAAATCAATTTCGAAATTAAATATGAATTATAAATAAAAGCCATGTATAAGTATAATGCAATTTTGAAAAAGAAAATGTGTTTGAAATTCGAAACCAAAAATCTTGTTGAAATTTTCTCCATATCTTTGTGTGAAAGTTTTTATATCTTTGCATTATAGTCGTTTATGATAATCGGGAGGCCTCGGGCCCCCCTGACACCCCCGGCCGGGGCTCCGCCCCTGGACCTCATCGTGGAGTCATGTTAACATAAACAACGATATTTGACACTTGTTAGCCAAACACGCGCTTTCAGCAAGAAAAATTAGGTGCCCACCATCGGTAAAGTGTTGATGCCCACAACTGCAACAGAGAAGTCCGAGTGGACTAGCCGGTGTGATAGAAGAGGACGCAGCATTGCAGCCGCGCATAGATCAGTATCCAAAAAATTTGAAACGCCATTTTGTTTAAAAACAACAACAAAAGCTGTGCTCAATTGTGCTAGTTTTGTGCATAATTTTGCCTTAAACGATTTAAAAAAACGTGAAAATTTTAGTCACATTAAAAAAAAAATTTCAGCGCAAAAAACGCCATCTTTGTTATTTTTCAAGAAAAAAAGTTGTACTGAATTGGGCTTGGTTTGTGCTCAATTTTGCTGTAAACTATTTTTTTTTTAAGTCAAATTTTGAACCGAAATTCAAAAAAGAACATTTTTCGTGATATAACAAAAAAAAATTTACAAAATTTGAATTTCGACAATCTGAAAGTTTTGCTTGGTTGCAAAACTATTAGTGTCCTACACACTTTTTACTCAGGACCATAGGTTTTAGTAAAAGTTAAGGGTTTTTATATCAAATTAATTTTTGAACCCAAATTATTTCGAAATGTGAAATTCGGAAATATAAAGGTTCTGCTGGGCTGCGTTAGACGTCCAAAACAATTATTGTTCAACATACGTTTCACTTACGACCAGATTTGTTGATGAAATATTAGTTTCTTTTTCAGCAGAATAATGTTTGAAATTGAAAAAATGTCAAAATGTGAATTTCGAAATTGGACGCATAGCGAAACCTAGCACAACTATCAGATTTTCGAAATTCACAATTTGTACATTTTTGTTTCTAATGTAAAAAAAATGTTCTTTTGTGAATTTTGGTTTATATTTAGACTTTTTTCTTTAAATCGTTCACGGCACAATTGAGCACACACGACTGCAATGCTGCGTCTTCTTGCCAATAGTCATGATGGAAAAAATAGACAACCCAATGTTTGCATATTCTATAAGCTTCATACTTTCGATTAGTATATTTATTATTATTATATTTTTTAATATATTAAATTTCATATAAAATACGTTTCTTCGCGTAAACGAATGAGTGAAGGTCGTTTTATATTCGGATCCTCTACTAAGAGTTTACATTTTTAATGCAAAAGGAAGAGCCTCTCATACACGTATTTTATGTTCAATTGAAAACTCTTTTCATCATTCTTTCATCGAATATTATAAAAGCATCCAACTGACCACATGCATTTTGACAATCCATTTTTAACTATCCATTCATTCTGTGTGGGACAGCCCCCTAGATGTTTTAGGAACATCAAAATTAGATTGTTAGCTTCACTATCTTAGAGTGTTAATTTGACCATCCTGGAGTACGTGCCTGATTACCCTAACAATTTAAGCTTGATTATCTAGAAGTATCAGAGAGTAAATTAGACGAGATATGGAAATTTAAATTATTGAATGAAACCTCAAAAAAATGGATATTTAAGCGAACTATAAAATTATTGTTTGCTTGACTTAAAAAAAAATATGGGTATTGATTGGTACTATCTAGATCTAGATTCTGGAAGATCAAACTGACTATCCAGATTTTGACTCACTAAGTATGACTATCCATTTTTCTCTTGGCCGGCTTCGCAGTCACCATCCTAACACTATTTGACACTTTTTTTAAAGCGTGGTCAATATTTTGCTACTATTTTGATAAGAGGTAGTAAAGATACCGTTCTTCAAAAATTGTCTGGTAACGTTACTATTTCTTTACCTTTCCTTGGAAAATAGCGGAAAGTTGTTTCAGTGACTGATTAGGGTCCGTGTATAAATTACGTAAAGTTTTTTTCGTAAATTTTAGGGTAAGTAAGTTTTGCCCCCCTCCCCCCTCCCCCCGCCCCCTCCCCTCAATCTCTTCACTCTGCCTTTTTTTTTTTTTTTTTTTTGGTTTTTTTTGTTTTTTAAAAAAAAAAAAAATATAATAATAATTGGGTATTGAAGTAGTAGGTGTGGGGGGGGGGGGGGGGGGGGTAAACTGAGATGTTTTGTGGACGAGTTATAGTGATACCTTTTAGCTATCATTTTGCCACTAAATGATCTTATTGTCGAGAATCACATTTTAGGTCTGGAAGTCAGGTCATTCTTTATGATTTTATCCATTCTTAGGGGTAGAATTGGGGTGTGTCCCGGAAGTTCTAGGGAGATTAAACTTTTTTTTTTTATATATTTCGACATTAAATAGAGCCATTTCAATCTGTAAAGATTTAGGTCTCGCGCAAAATTTGTTTTTTCTTGATTCCAGGATGGCCCCTGGCCCAAAAAAAACCCGGAATTATATATTTGTTTTTAATTTTGCAATAAATATCGTCTCGCTCTTAGAAACAGATTTGTTTGGAATTTTGCTTAGTGTTACCAACCGTTTTCATAAAAATATCGATGATCATTTTATATTTAAGGTTTTAATGTTGATGTGTTTAAAAATGTCTGTTTTTTATAATGCATATATTTTAAAAATTTAAGCTTTTTATAGATCATTTAAATACTAAAGGTTCTTTTATATATTTAAGAACGAAAAAATCCTTTTTGGATATTTGACTAGGGGCCGCATTGCGCGAGTACTCAGTCGAGTATATTGCTCAACATTGTGCATTCCAATTTTTAGCGGTTCAGACGGCCCTGACTGTTTACGTTTGGATCCCCCCGACTTTTGGTCACGGCTATTTGTAGGCTACCCCCGACTCTGGACTAAAAGCGAGAGTTCGGTGTGAATTTAAAACGCACTTTTCGAGAGAAAAAAAATTAAAATGTATCAACTTTCGGTCATTTCGGGGACATTAAAGAATAATTTTACCACTTCTTACAAGTAACGAAGTTACTGAAAAGTTACTTTCTTGATTGTAAAATTTAACATTAAAACTAAAATTTTTTTGGTGAAAATAATATCAATTATTACATGTATCATTAATAATTCATCCATTTCTGATTTTGTTGAAAATTCATATTTTTGGTTTGAAAATGCTTTTTTGGTTGTATTCAACTGTGTTTGATTTAAAATCAAAATCTTTTATGGTTGAAATAATATTGACTATTATAGTTTTCGTTGAAAATTCATATATTTTGTTTGTAAAAATCCACTATTTTGGTAGAAAATTCAACTGTTTGATATAAAAGTAACTTTTTTTATGAAAATTCAATTTTTCGGTTTGAAAATGCAATTTTTTTGCAGAAAAATCATCTTTTTGGCTAGGATATTGAACAATTCGTTGGCATTTTTTTCTTTCTTACTTCAAAGTTTGACTTTTTCGTTTCAAAATTAATATCTTTTCGATAAAAAAAACTCGATTTTGTCCTTGTTCTAAATTTATCTATTTTGGTTTGAATTTAATGTATTTTCTAAAAAATAAACTATTTCCGTAAAAAGTTTAATCAGCTGGTTGCAAAATAATTTAAATTTTGTTTGAAAATTGTTCTTTTTGTTTTGAAAACTATCTGTTTTGGTAAACAAATTTTTGTAAAGGCTGAGCTGTTTTTAAAATTGTGTCTGTTCAGATTGAAAAAACTATTTCGTTGAGGGATGAACTACTTTGTTAAAAATTCAGTTTTGTGGTTGCAGATTCATAATTTTATTTGAAAATTTATTTCTTTGTTTGAAAGTTAAAAAATTTTGTTGGAAATTTAATTCTATTGTCGAGAGTTCGGTTTGTTATGTTGAAAATGGTAAAAATTAAACTTTTGGATTAAAATTAACTATTTGGTTGAAATTGCATGTATTTTGTTCAAAATTACATATTTTTGTAGAAAGTCAAAATATTTGGTTGAAAAGTAACTTTTTTTTTATTAAAAATTTATCCTTTTGGCTTTAAAATTTAACTCTTTTTGTTAAAAAAAAGTCCTATTTTTGGTTTCAAAATTGATTTCTTCTAGTAAAAACTTTCATATTGTTTTGTTTGAAAAAACTGACTGAAAAATCTTTTTCTTGGTTGAAAATTCAACTCTTCTATTGAGAATTTAAATAGTTTGTTAAAAAGTCATCTATATAAGCATTCTTTTCTAAAGTCGCTCAAATATTTTCAAAAATGTTATTAGTCGAAAGTTATGATTTACTTAGTATCATGAAACGGAGGAATATAATTTTTAAATTAAATACGTGAGTCATGATTTTAATTTTAAATAAATAATTCTAGCGGAACTGCCGTTCGATACGGAAAAACAAAATCTGTTCAGAATCTGATATAAACATGTCTATTGCTCAGTTTGTGTTTCATTCTAAATATATAATGTTGTTCACGTGCCGAAATGTATTATTTATTTTTTTATTTTTATTAAGTAATGCATATACTCAAAAAAGTAACTTACACAATACTGAATGTTATCAAATAGAGGACAGATTGAAATAATTATTTTCTATCGAAAATTCAGAATGGCCCTTTTCTTGCCGAACATCATCATTTTTATTCTCAAATCTTGCAGAATGTCACAATTTATATTAAGAAATATAAATCATTTTTGATGGGGGAAACTTGGGAAATAACCCTGTGATTCATTTTTTTTAAATGTAGTGAATTTTAGCCAAGTAAAATTCAACTAACGAGGATAGATTGGAAGGATGAGGGAAACATAAATTTAGATCCATTCAGCTGGCATAATTCACAACTGAATATCTATATTTTTTATATGCCATAATTTCGGGCTAATTATGGGATATTTTCAAACTCCTCAAATATAAAAAAAACCATACCAACAAATCATACAAACATACCATTATCTAAGACACTCACTCTGCAATTCACAAGGATTTTGTAGAAATTTTTTGGTTTTATTTTGGGAAATTAATTTTTGCGTATTTCAACAGCCCAAAAATAGCCCTCTATTTTGGCGTAGTCTGTTTTTTCAAAAAAATATTTTTTTAGATTGAGGTGTGGTTGTCAGAATTAGGGGTTGATTTTGGGAAATTCATTTTTGCGTATTTCAAGAGCCCAAAAATAGCCCTAGATTCTGATGAAGTCTGTTTTGTCAAAAAATTATTTTTTTAAATTTGAGGGGTGGTTGTCAGCATTAGGGTTTGATTTTGGGAAATTCATTTTTGTGTATTTGAAGAGCCCGAAAATAGCTCTAAATTCTGGTATGGTTTGTTTTGTCAAAAAATTAATTTTTAAATTTGTGGGTATGTTATCAGTGATAGGGGTTGTTTTTTCGAATTTAGTTTTTTGATATTTTAAGAGTCCGAAAATAGCCCGAAAATCAGGTAGAATTGGATTTGAAAATTTTAATGTTTTTATTCACTGAAGGTGCTAGTTGCTCTAGCTCAGCCCGAAATTGTGGCATATAAAAAATATTGATTTTCCGTTGTGGAGGTGCCAGCCGAACGGAGCTTATAAATTTTTCATTTATCATGTGCCAATCAGCAGTTTTATAAGGTCGTAAATTCTGGTGTAATTCGTTAAAAAATTATTTTTCAAAATTAAGGGGTGGTTGTTAGCGTTAGGGTTTGATTTTGGGAAATTCATTTTTGTGTATTTGAAGATCCCGAAAAAAGCCCTAAATTTTGATACGGTTTGTTTTGTCAAAAAATTAATTTTCAAATTTGAGGGTTGGTTATTAATGGTAGGGGTGGTTTTGTCGAATTTGGTTTTTTATATTTTAAGAGTCCGAAAATAGCCCGAAAATCAGGTAGTATTGGATTTTAAAATGTTAATGTTTTTATTTACTGGAGGTGCTAGCTGCTCTAGCTCAGCTTGAAATTGTGGTATATAAAAAATATTGATTTTCCGTTGTGGAGGTGCCAGCCGATCGGAGTTTATAAAATTTGCAAGTATCATGTGCCAATCAGCAGTTTTATAAAGTCGTAAATTCTGGTGTAGTTCGTTAAAAATTATTTTTCAAAATTAAGGGGTGGTTGTTAGCGTTAGGGTTTCATTTTGGGAAATTCATTTTTGTGTATTTGAAGAGCCTGAAAATAGCCCTAAATTCTGGTATGGTTTTGTTTTGTCAAAAAATTAATTCTCAAATTTGAGGGCTGGTTATGAATGATAGGGGTTGTTTTTTCGAATTTTTTTTTTATATTTTAAGAGTCCGAAAATAGCCCGAAAATCAGGTAGAATTGGGTTTGAAAATTTTAATGTTTTTATTTACTGAAGGTGCTAGTTGCTCTAGCTCAGCCCGAAATTTTGGCATATAAAAAATATTGATTTTCCGTTGTGGAGGTGCCAGCCGAACGGAGCTTATAAATTTTGCAATTATCATGTGCCAATCAGCAGTTTTATAAGATCGTAAATTCTGGTGTAGTTCGTTAAAAAATTATTTTTCAAAATTAAGTGATGGTGGCAGCGTTAGGGTTTGATTTTGGAAAATTCATTTTTGTGTATTTGAAGAGCCCGAAAATAGCCCTAAATTCTGGTATGGTTTGTTTTGTCAAAAAATTAATTCTCAAATTTGAGGGTTGGTTATGAATGATAGGGGTTGTTTTTTCGATTTTAGTTTTTTGATATTTTAAGAGTCCGAAAATAGCCCGAAAATCAGGTAGAATTGGATTTGAAAATTTTAATGTTTTTATATACTGAAGGTGCTAGCTAGTCTAGCTCAGCCCGAAATTGTGGCATATAAAAAATATTGATTTTCCGTTGTGGAGGTGCCAGCCGAATGGAGCTTATAAATTTTGCAATTATCATGTGCCAATCGGCAGTTTTATAAGGTAATGCCCAAGAATCGTCTTCTATATGGAAATTAATTGCAGTCAGGCTTCAAGCTACCTATATAGTGGAACCACTGATTTCCAATATTCCTATTAAACCATCAGAACACCCGATACCGTTTAGCAACCTGAACGACCTCGGCTCACGTACTTGATTATCGGAAGCAAAGTATATGCTCTGAAGTCTGAGGGGCTATCCATAAATTACGTGATACATTTTTTGTCAATTTACCCATGTAGAAATTCCGATCGGGGTTCAGTAGGGCCCTGGATAGATTCCCGTATTTCTAATCAGGCGTTGGTCGGGAAAAATGGAGAGGGCCTGAATAGTTCTGTAACGTTGTTTTAGCCGGGGTCTAGTTAGAACTTCTGAGCAGACCCTAACGAGAGTGCCCTTTGATCGCCCGACGATCGGTAGGGCCCCGTCTAGACCCCTTCTATTACATGATGAATATTTTATTGCGTTGAATATTTAATTGATATGACAAAAAAGGTATTTGAAACTGCATGGTTTGAAATAGAATGACTTGAATCGTTGAAATTTCAAAGAGCTTTTACACCCTCAACGTTACGATTTTAATTATTCTATTCAAAAAATTAATTTTTACAAGTAAAATTGTTGAATTTTAATGTATAAATAACAATTAAACAATTATTAAAAATTAATTAAAAATTTGGAATGATTTCAAATAATTTAAACGATGTGTGTGTTCCGATAAAATCAGGCTATTCATACTATATACTTTTAAATTTGAAAACAATTTTAACAACTTTTAGATTGTTCAAGACTTTGAAATAAAATTTTAAAGCTTTTTAAGGATATCTAAACTATTAGAAAAAAATGATTCAACTTTTAATTTAAAAATAGTTTAGTTTAAAAAATGTTATCGTTCAAGTTTTAATGTTTCTAGCTTAAAATTGGTTAAAACAACTTAATTTAAATTTTTTAAATTTATTGATTGATTCTTCAATATAGAGTATGGAAAATGATCACATGGATTTATGTTTTTAGAAGTGAATCTGAATCTATGAACTCTACAATTTTTAAAAGTTAAAAACTCTAAATTAAGTTATTGAGGATTTGAATTAAAAAAATAATAATAAATGGATAAAAAACATACAGTCGAACCAGGCAATAATGGACATTCCGAAATCGATAGTTTAAATTACTTAAGGGGGTTTTAACCATAATCTAGAATCAATTAAGGCTTCATTAATGCATTCACTGGTTCTAGATGCTCGTTAAAACCCACTTAAATAATTGAAACTGTCAATTTAAGAATGTCCCAATTTACCCCAAATTTCGGAAATTACCCCGTTTGACGGTATTTTACATATACAAGGTGTCCAAAATAGCTGGAAACACAAAAATAACTGTCCAGATAAAATATTTTTAAAATGGGTCAAGTTTATTCTTGCAGTAGATTTCAACGAAAAATCGTGTGGTGACCTTCAATTTGACCTTTAAGGTAATTACAAGGTCAAATTTCTGTTTTTAAATGGAAACCCCTTTTTTGACATCGGCAATAGAAAGAGCCGGAAATTCTACATTTAAATATGTACTCACGTCATAGGCCAGATGTGACTTTGTAGGTCAGTGGAAGGTCATTCCAACTTAAAACAAGGTCCGGCTCGGGTTAACAGGTCGGTTCTGTATTTCTCAACGAGAATTCCAATGGTGACTGTCAATTTGACCTCGAGCTTGACCTTCAAGCCCTTTCAAGATCAACTTTGTAATTTTAAATGGGAACCCCTATTTTTGAAATCGGCATTCGAAACAGTGGGAAATTTTACGTAAAAAAGGGGGAAATTTGCAGGTCTGCTGAAGGAGTTCCCATTTAAACACAAATTTGACATTGAAATGACCTTGAATGTCAAGTTCAAGGTGAAATTTAAGGTCACCATTGGACTTCTCGTTGAAAGGTACTCCAAGAATGACCTTGAACTGAGGAAATCCAGAGCCGTCCCGTTAATCCAAGCGGGGCCTTGCTTAAGCTTGAATGACCTTCAGCAGAGCTGCAAAGTCACACCTGACCTATGACGTGATTACATATTTTAACGTAAAATTTCCCACCGTTTCTACTACTGATGTCAAAAAATAGGGGTTCCCATTTAAAAACACAAAGTTGACCTTTAAATGACCTTGAAAGTCAAATTAAAGGTCAACATTCGATTTTTCGATGAAAGTTACTCCAAGAATAAACTTGACCAATTTGAATAATATTTTACCTGGTCAGTTATTCAGGGATTTCCAGACTATTATGTTTACAATCTTCACAATTGAAGAATTAATAATTGTAAATCTATAAAGTTGAATAAATTTTAATTTTAAATCTTCAGAATTCAACTATTACAAAAAGTGGTCAAATTCCATTTTTTTATATTGTCATGAATCTTAACTCTTTAAAATCTAAAGAATTTGCCACTTTATATCTTCCAAATTAAAGTACAACTTAAAGAAAAATACTTTTATCTTATAAATTAAAGAAATGTTATATTAAAAATCGTTAAAATGAAAAAAAAGTTTAATTATCAACCTTTAAAATTGAATTGTTGTAATAAAAAATATTCGAAATTACATAACATAATTAATAAGTCTTAAAAATTGAATTAATTTCAATTCAGTATTTGAAAAATTCAGGAATTTTCAATTTTAATTTTTAAAAATTGTAGACCAATTGTACATATTTAAAATTGAAGATTTTTAAATGAATAAAATTTACAATTGAAAATTCGATGATTATCGCGATTTAAATTAGAATTTTTAAGATTTAGAATTTTAAAGCCCTCACTTTTAATCTTCAAAATCATATAAATTTAGGAATTTCGATTAATAAATATTTAAAATTTAAACTATAAACAATCAAAATTAAACAAGTTGGCATCTTTTCAATTGTAAATTAAAAGTAAATTAAATTAAAAATTGGCCATTGTTAAATATCATAAACATCAGAAAGATTCAGAATTTCAAAATTTTTTCTTTAGAACACCTTCTTACGATGAAAAATCCTAAATTAACTTATTAATATATTTATTTGCTTCTAATTTCTGCTGGATTTAAATCTTATATTTAAATACAAGTAATCTGTTACGACGGATTTTGTTTTTGGCCCATAAATTTTTTCCATGATAATATTTTTGGGTTTTTATTTCACCGTTTCGATGGTTTATTATATAGCTTACTTTTTATAAACAAAAAATATATTATTACTTTAGCTTTAATTTTATGAGTTACTTTATGAGGGTACTAAAGATAACTTGAGGGTAAGTTGTAAACTTAGTAGGCTATAAAACGAAATACTTTTTTATTTTGATGTAAGTGCTCCTTAATATTAAACTATAATTTTTCTGTTTCAGGTAAGAAAAAGATTCAATTCCTGATTAATACGTAAGTTTTTGAATGTCGGCATAATTTTCCCAAAATTAAATTTATTAGGAAAACTACTTAATTAATTTATTGTTTTATTATAATTTATTTCTATATAATTTAGGGAAGCAAAAAAATCTAAGGAATCATTAATTGATTACATTAATTTGAGAAGATTTATGATATTTTTAAAGATGTCACAGGATTTTATCAAATTTCCGAGGATTACAATTATTTTAAGGGATTTTATAACATTTTTGTGGACATGATATTGATACAATTTTTTTTTTAATTGTAGTAAATGTAATGCAGATTGAATAAAAAATTATTAGGATACCACCATGTGGCTAAAAATCAGAAAATTCGCTGAAAAACATTGCAAATGGTTTTCGTGGGGGTTGAATATCGTTTCGGCAACAAAAAATTTGTTTGATAAATATATTTTTCAATTTCATTAAAATTTTGAGAGAGAGCTACTTATATTTTTAATTTAATAATTTATTAGTACAATATTGGTACAATGTTAGAATTTCGACCTTGTACTATTAGAAATGAAAGTTACTGTAAGGTTGTAGTAACGTTATAAAGATTTTGAAAATTTACGCAATCTGTCCATATATTTTCTTGTTTGAACTTTTTTAAATGTTATTAATTGATTACATTAATTTGAGAAGATTTATGATATTTTTAAAGATGTCACAGGATTTTATCAAATTTCCGAGGA
>JAAAKG020066540.1:0-17555 GCA_010014905.2 Druon quercuslanigerum
TAAAATCAAGTTTTTCAAAAAAGTCAGTTTTTTGGTTTTATTTCGAAAACTAAAAAAGTTACAACTTTTTGTCTAAATGAAAAAAGATGCACAATAAAATTTCACGTCCAGATATTTTCTTCAAAAATTTTAAATCCAAAATTTGTTTTGAAGCCTCTAGGGGACTATGATTTCGTACGAGAAAATTCTATACGGTCTTATACGATCCGACCCCTCAATTGACGCCGCTTTTATTTTCAACTACAACACTATTATATAAGCAGAAAGCTATCGTTTTATCTAAAAAGAATGCAATTTTTACAACAAAAAATAAACAAAATAAATTTTCAAACCAAAAAAAGTTGCAATAAGATTGTTGAATTTTCAAGGGAACAAAGGATGAATGTGAGAAATAAATAGGAATTTCGATCATATATAGGCCAAGGAGTAATAGTTTCATTAAACATTGAAGTTCATTTTTAAATTTTTAAATGTTTAATCAGAGAATTGGAAATTTGTATGCGAAAAAAATGTCGGACTATGCAACATTTTAGGTCCTAATGAAGTAATTCAATTACACATTTGCAAAACTAAGGACTTATTGTTATTAACACATTTTATTTTCCAAGTTTATAAATCAAAAGTAAAATTTTGAGTAGTTCGAAGAAAGTCTTCGGTATTGGATAGAAAAGGATAGAATAATAGAATAAAATGTGATAAATAGGAATGAAAAAGAATTAAATTATTTAAAATAGGGACCGGATTAAATAACAAATAGAATTATACGATGAATGTGAAAAATAGAATAAAAATGAATAGAATAGAATAAAACAATTAATATAAAATTACTCAACACCTCTTGGATAATTTACCTAATTATAAAAAAATGTACAGATTTTCTACCGTTTTGCAAAATAATGTATCTAGTTTATGAAAATTACTTGTTTCCATAAAAGGCAATTTATTTCATTCCCACTAATTAGGTAACATCAAAAGGAAATTACCAGTTAAAGAGTGTTTCGCAAGAAAAAATAAGCGAATAAAGATTTCTAGTAGAGGAATAATTTTCTTCTCCAATCCACTTTTATGAGACTTTATATGATTTTGGATTATATATTTCACTTTTTACTACCACTTTGTGAGTTAACAAGTTCGTACATTGATATTTTTTTTCTTACTTATTTTAATCTCTCAAATCGTGAATCGGTAGCAACTAGTAGCAACGACGTCAAGATTGCTTCTTTAATGCAGAACAACTCGCACTATCATAATTTAACCCGATCGTTTTATTCCTTCTCTCAGTTTATAGGCTACACTAAAAGAAAGTTCGATTAGATAATATCGAATTACTGTTCAATTTTCCACCTGCAAGGGGAAAGAATCGATAAGAAATAATCATATTTTTGAATTAGGTAAATTTAAATTTAAGAAAATAAAAATAAAGTTTTAATAAATTATTTTTTTATTCTCTTCAGTTATTAAGTTCTAAATTATTGTTTAAGTACAGTGCAAATAAGTGTTTTTATTGTTATAGGTTGGATAGTTCTTATAAATAAATCATCAAAATGATAAGTAAAGTTGTCAATTTGTCATATCTGGAAATCTTCTCCATTCGCCAGGTGCAATCCCAAAATCCAAAATCAGATTCTTATTCAGATTTTTCCACTTGAGCTTTATTAGCCAAATACTTATTTCTATATGATCCGGTCGGGTCGTATTTGGCTTCTAGTTTGTCCCAATCTTCTTTTCGGTTTTCAATCAAAAATTCACAAAACTTATCCGAACCTATTTTTTGAACTTCACTGCACGATGCACATTCGGTTGCCAAGGCATCTGGAAGATTTCCTGAAATTTTGTTAATTATTTAAATGTGGTTATAACAATTCTCTTCACCAAAATGTGCTTATAAAAGTATCTAATTGTCGATTGAAATAGACAAACGAAAAGAACGATTCAAATTTTCGCGCCACTTGGTGACGTAATAATTTCTAACGAATCTCTGAAAAGCGCGCCAAAGGTTGATGGTTCAAATTTCAATTTAGCAAATATGACCTGTTTGCTATTAAAAAATATATTTTTTCAATTAAAATACTGTCTAATTTTTACAGAAACTATATACAAAATTCTTTTAAAAAATAATGTTTATTGTGAAGCATCATTTAATAATTCGCTCCGCGAGGCAATTTTAAAAATCAATTTACACAGCTTGAAATTCAAACGTTGTGGAATGGATTTAATTGCCTTGTGCGATTTACATTTAATTTAGCCTTGCCCTCGACAAGGGCGTAGCGTCGTTCATAAAACTGCGGTCGACCATGAGAGGAAGACGCAAGTTGTTACAAACGACTTTATGAATACATGCACGTCACATTCGTGCTCCACGTAATTGACTTATCCTAAGATGATAAACATTGCTCAGTAATTTCAGTCAACAAATGAAATTACTCACAAGTTAATGCAAAAATTTTAAAAACAAGATTCGTTCTTAGATGCAAATTTTCAAAATACGTAATGCATTTTTCAGAATTTAGCTAGAATTTTTAGAAAGGTAAAATTATATTTATTTTGATTTGCTTTATAGTCTAATGCTCAATAAAACGACTGGACTGGTTCATGTTAAAATTGAAGCTTGAGTAAAGAAATTATTTTCCGAGAAAATTCCCTATCTAAAAACTGAAAAATTACCGAGATCTTTAAGGAATTTTTTCGAATTTGTGTTGAACAAAGGTACTAAATTCGTTAAAAAAATTACCGAAATCATTAGAAAATATTGTAAAAATCGTTATTGAATTTTCCCAAAGTTATTTTGTGGAAAATTCCCAAAATATTTTTAAAAATTACGTAAATCACTAGGAAATTTTTCTAGAATTATTTTTTGGAAAATTCCTTAACCATTGCGAAAATTACCGAAATAGTTGTGGAAATTTCATGGAGTTATTTTTTCGAAAATTTCAAAAATATGAAAAAATTGTTGAAATAATTAGAAAGTTTTCGCGACAAGATGCCTGAAAAATTTCTTAAACAATGAAAAAATTACCGAAATTTTTATCGAATTTTCTTTGACTTTTTTTCGGAAAAATTCCCTAAAAACTGGAAAAATTACCGAAGTCGTTATGGAACTTTTTCGAAGTTATTTTTGTAGAAAATTCCCAAAATATGTTTAAAAATTACGGAAATGATTAGGAAATTTTGGCAGAAGTATTTGGAGGAAAATTCCTCAACCACTGGAAAAGTTAGCGAAATAGTTAAAAAATACAGAAAATTACAGAACTATCTACAAATTCACCGAAAAAAATTCCTCAAAATTTTCGTCTGAAAAATTACCGAAATCGTTAAGCAATTTCTCCAAAGTTATATTGGGAAAAATTCCTCAAATATGTTACAAAATTAATGAAATCATTATGTAATTTTTTACCCCCACTTCTTTTCGGGAAAATTTCCTAAACACTGGACAAATTACGGAAACCGTTTTGGAATGTTCCCGAAGTTATTTTTGAAAAAATTTCCAAAATATGTATCGAAATTACCGAAATCAGTAAGAAAATTTCTTTGGACTTCTTTTTGAGAAAATTCCCTAAACATTGAAAAAATGACCATAATCTTTGTGGAAGTTTCCAGAAGTTGTTTTGTAGTAAATTCCCAAAATATTTTTAAGAATTACAGGAATCATTAGGAATTTTTGTCAGAATTTTCCCGAAAAAAATGCCAGAAAAATTCTCTGAATACTGAAAAATTACCGGAATATTTAAAAAAATTTCACAAAACTAATTTAGTCAAAAATTCCTAAAATATGTAACAAAATTACCAAAATTACTATGAAATTTTTCCCAACTTCTTTTCGGGGAAATTCCTTAAACACTGGAAAAATTACCGAAATTGTAATGGAATTTTCCTGAATTTATTTTGGGGAAAATTTCCAAAATATGAAATAAACTTACCGAAATAATTAGGAAATTTTACCGAATAATTGTGTGAAAAATTCCTTAAACTCTAGAAAATTACCGAAATCGTTATGGAATTTTCACGACGTTATTTTGAGAATAATTCCTCAAATATTTTACAAAATCAATTTGGAAATTAGTATTTATTATTAGCATTAGTATTTATTAATCAGAAAATTAATTTGGAAAAAATTAGGAAATTTTTCCCGACTTCTTTTTGAGAAAATTCCCTAAACATTGTAAAAATGACCGTAATCGTTGTGCAAGTTTCCTAAAGTTATTTTGTGGTAAATTCCCAAAATATTTTTAAGAATTACGGGAATCATTAGGACTTTTTTTCAGAATTTCCCCGAAAAAAATGCACGAAAAATTCTCTAAATACTGGAAAATTACCGGAATATTCAAAAAATGTTCACAAAACTAATTCAGTAAAAAATTCCTAAAATATGTAACAAATGTACCGAAATCATTAGAAACTTTCCCCCAACTGCTTTTCGGGGAAATTCCCTAAACACTGGAAAAATACTGAAATCGTTATGGAATTTTCACAAAGTTATTTTTGGAAAAATTCCCAAAATATTTATTAAAATCAATTTGGAAATGATTATTTATTAATAGCATTAGTATTTATTAATTAGAAGAATAATTTGGGAAAAATTAGGAAATTTTTCCCGACTTCTTTTCAGGAAAATTCCCTAAACACTGGAAAAATTACGGAAATCGTTATGGAACCGTCCCGAAATTGTTTCTGAAAAAATTAGCGAAACATCGTTTTTATTGCATCCCGAATAGTTTCGGTAAATTGTCCGAACAAATTTTGATAGTGCAATTTCATTCGATATTTGTGTAGATTGATATGATTTTTTTAAATTTTGAGACTATTCTAAGATGAGAAAATAATACAGTTTTTTTTGCAATAATTTATGATTTTTTTCGGCAATTATACATTTTTAAAGTTATGCAAATATTTATAATTGTACTTCAAAAATGTATAGATTTTGTCTCCAACTTTAATTTTCTCTAGAAAATAGTGCAACGTTGTATAATTATTATTCTGCCTAATTCTAAATAAATAAATAAATAAATAAATATATATATATATATATATATATATATATGAAATTTGTTTTTAATTCCGAAATTTACTTTTCGGTTTTCGAATATTTTTTTTTAATTTTTACATTTGACTGGAGCTGACACAGAAATTGCAGGTGAGGAGAAATAATAAAAGGTATGCTATCAGGAAAATGCATTATTTTTTAAAGAAATTTCTGGGATTTTTATCCGGCTTAAAAAGGTTCAAAGTATTTAAAATTTAAAAATATAAAAATTGTATCTGTTTGTAAAAATGATCGCACATTCTCCATGTGTACTGTTGTTGATAAAGAATAATAATAAAAAATCATATTTTACGAAATATAATTTTTGATCAGCTCAGAATTTTTCGCAATATGATACGAATTACAGTTTTTTACATTTATGCTAATTTAAAATAATTTTCCCATAAAACTCTACGTCTCGTTCAGTAAAACTTGTCTTTACTTTTCTAATTAAAAAATATACAAATTTGAACAATACTAATTTTACATTTCCTTACTATTTAATCTTGTAATCCTTAAAAGTCTAAAAACATTAAACCTCTTTTCAGTAACCAAAATTGCTATCTAAAAAATTGTTTAAATCACGGATTATCCTGATAGGACATCACAACTTTTCATGACGCCCTAATGCGAGGTATTAATATCATTCAAAATAGGATTTTGTCTAAAATTCGAATAATAATTTCAATATCACTGAATGTAGAAAATATATTAAATAAACAAGGAAAACAAAATAAACATTAGTCTCACTTTTGAGTTCAGCAGCATCGGGGGTGCAAGGATTTTTATCAAGAAAACATCCCACGTAGTTGGTGACGAGCCTCTCGCTTTTTAGTACCTCATCCACATCAATATTATCATACTTAGTAGTGTACTTGTGTTCCTCCTCTGCATTGGTGAAAATGACCAAAAGCAGGATAAGGATGCTTGTCCTCATCTTGACTGTACTTGATAGAAAGGCCATTTTCACTAGACTGTCGCCTCCTTATTAGCTGATGTTTTTTATATATTCGTGTCATGCCTCATTAGAGCCACGACAGTGATCATAGTTCAACAAGCAAATCACCCTGAATTACTCTCGCACGCGATTTCCGACGAATTAGAGACGCCTCTTGAGCTCTCGTGCATGGCGAATGAACCACATTGCGATCATCCATAATTTCTGGTCCCATTAGTATAGATAGGAAGCTCGTTATCGTCTTTGTAAATTGTGATTTAGTTGCATCGACCAGATTAGTATTTATCTTCTTAGGTAAGAGATTTCATGCCGAGAGGAAGTCGATCAACATTTTTATATTCTGCCTCAGTCGATGATAACATGCTGATCAGGATGGAGTTCTTGATAGATGGCTCTGATGAAGATTTATAGTGATGATGGATAAGAGATTTATAGGGATGCTTCTTTTCCTGATGGATCGCACCAGATTTGCTGACCATGGATTGGAATGTATGTAGTTTTTGAGCTGAAATATTAGGTATGGGCCAAGATATTATTGTGTGTATTCCATCCTATCTTAAATTTAACAGAATCCTATGCATGTTCTTTCATTGTCTATTGAGTTGTATCATATTAAATTTAATTTAATTATCATATTCGATTTTTTCTATCCATTATATTATTGAATATAAGAATATTAGAGACATGTCTATTGTCTAGCATTATCATGCAGAAGTGTATGATAGAGAATTATAAAAACAAAAGAGGGCTTCCTTATGATTATTAGGGACCATGTAACTAATGATGGTTGTTCCAAATTATATGGTTGATGATCATTGTTTCGGATGTAATTGTTAATGATGTTATGCAGCAATTGTTGTTAAAAATAATATAGATACTTGCTGTTCACTTTTATTCTGGATAATGTATTTGATTTTAAAAAATATTCTGGTTTAGTTCACTTCTGGATTGGAGTAGATGTTAATGGCGGTGACGTTGGATATTATGCCTATCAGCGATGAATGATTTTTCTTCCAGAAATTATGTGATTCATTTATTATAATCCTTATGAATGGTATAGCTTACGATGTTTTCAGATATAATATTATTCCTGTAACAGTTTTACAGATTGCTGTGGCAGTCATCTATGGCAAGTAATTGCTTTTGGAAATATTATGTAGCTGACGGTGTTGGCTAAGAATAAGTTCGATTCGATGGTTGAGAGAATGACGGTGATGACCATCATAAACATGATCAAGGTAGTTTTTGGTGGACATAATCTATTATAATTATGATAAAGAAACAAAGAAAAATCGGGAATGTGGCTGACAATATTGATCATAAATAGTTTATGCATATGATTAAAGAAAAACTTATTGATGATACTACTTCTGATTTATAGGCTTATGGATGTTCTTTGTCAATAATTTTTATAAAAAATATATCTTATGAAGGAATTTTGTTGCTCATGGTGATAACTTTGTCAATTACAATACTGAAGGGGATTTAGTTAATGTAGATATATAAATAGAGGATACTGTTGTTGATGGCAACTTGATTACGGAAATGATTAGGAAACTTTGGCAGAATTATTTTTTGGAAAATATCCCAACCATTGGAAAAGTTAGAAAACCACTTAAAACACTTAGAAAAGTTAGGGAAAAAGACTGGAAAACTGTTTTGATATGCTTCGATTAAGCCGGAACCAGAAGTGATAAAAAGCGCGCGATTTTCAAATAAAATTTTACAATACATTTACAACTTTCAAGAATAAAATAAGGAAGAATGCAACATGGATTATAAACATATAAAAACTTTAGTAAATATACAAAATATAAAAATTTAGAAAAAATAAACTATTCTATTTTGTGTTTAAAAGTTCCATTTTTAGTTCAAAATTGATATTTTTTAGCTAAACATTCATATATTTTGTTAAGATTAGTTTTTTTGATAGAAAATTAATCTTCTTGGTTACAATATTTTGCTGAAAACTCGTTCTTTGCTTAATTAAAAATTAATTTTTGTAAATGTTAATTTAATTATTCAAAATTTGATTGCTAATTAATCTGTTGTACTTGAAAATTTAAATATTTGGTTAAAAATTGATGTATTCTGTCAAAAGTTAAATTTTTTGTTAAAAAACTATTGATGTTCGTAGTTGAAAATTCATATTCTTGTGTAAAAGATTCATCGTTTTTGTTTAAAATGCATTTCTTTGGTTGAAAATTGATTTATTTCGTTCAAAACTCGTAGTGTTTGTTAATAAACATTTTTTTAAACTATTTCATGTTTGATTTAAAATTTACATTTTGAAAATCCAACTATTTTGTTGAAAAAAATCAACTATTTGGTGGAAAATTAATTTTTTTGGATAAAAATTATTTTTTGTAAAAAATTAACTGTTATGTTGAAAATTCTTCGTTTGTTGGTTGAAAATAACTTCCATAACTAATAATTAACATAATACATTTTTGGTTGAAAAGTAATCCTTTTTAGTTCAAAATTTAACTATTTGATTGAAAATTAATTTATTTTTTCAGCAGTTAATTTTTTTGTTGAAAATTATGTTCTTGGTTTAAAATTTATTTTGTTGGTTACAAGTTCGACTTTTTATTTAAAAATGCAATATTTTGGTTAACAATTTATTTTGTTCGGTGAAATATTCATCATTTGCTTTAAAAATTTATTTCTGTAACTAAAA
This sequence comes from Druon quercuslanigerum, assembly GCA_010014905.2. NCBI lineage: Eukaryota > Metazoa > Arthropoda > Insecta > Hymenoptera > Cynipidae > Druon > Druon quercuslanigerum. The sequence goes on from JAAAKG020066540.1 coordinate 8,659, forward strand.
ATTTATTTATTTTCTTGAAAAATCGTCATTATAGTAGACAAATTATTTTTTTGCCTGGAAGTTTATTTTTATGGTTAGCAATTTAACTATTTGGTTAAAAATTCATATTTTGGGGGAAAGGTTCATAATTTTCTTTGAAAATTAATATTTTTGGTTGAAAAGTTGTATTTTTTGTTCAAGATTTGACCTGTTTGCTAGAAAATTAATTTCTTTCAATTTAAATTTACTTTTTTTGTCAGAAGTTTAACCATTTGGTTAATTTTTTTGTTTGTAAAATAAGTTCATAATTTTCGTTCAAACTCATATTTTTGATTGAAAATTCCCCTTTCTTATAAATTATTAATTGGGTTAAAAATCATCTTTCCGCTTGAAGATTTATCATTTTAGTAGCAATTTTTATTTATTCATATTTTTTTAGTTTAAAATTGAGCTATTTCGTTGCAAATTCTTCACTATCGGTTAAAAAATTATTTTTTGCAGAAAATTTACTATTTCACCTTTGGTTTAAAATATAAAATTGATACATTTTTAGTTAAAATGTTACTTTCTTGGTAGAAAATTAGTCTTTTTGGTTGAAGATTCATCATTATAGTGGAAAATGATTTTTTGTTGTTGAAAATTAATTTTCTTAACCGAAAATTTAACTATTCCATTTTTGGTTGAAAATTTATCTTTTTCAGTTAAAAAGTTATATGTTGTGTTGAAAAATCGCCTTTTTGGTAAAAAAAATGTTTATGGTTAAAAATTCACGTATTTGGCTAGAAGTATTTTTTTATTGAAAATTCCTAATTTTAATGCCAGCTTCAGTTTTTTGCTTGAAATTTCATCTTATATATGCTTGAAAGATTTTTTCGGTTGAAAATATTAATTTTTTGAACTGAAAATTTAACTATTCGATACTAATAAGGATACTAATAAAATGTGTTATTAGCGAAGGCTGCTATAGATGATGTATTTTTATTTTTTTAATTGAGCATGATTCTTAAGCTGTGGGTTGCAAAAATTCTAGTTGACATTGTTCGGAATCGAAGAGGAAAGAATTGCTAGAAACTATAGATATATAAATTCAAAATAATGTTCATTAGAAAATATATTACGTACATAAAAGAACTGCATAAGGATTATTATTATCTATTTACATATTGTTGGAAACAACAGTTCTATAATAGATCAAGATAGATGTTACAGAAATACGTGATGTATGAAGGATACGAATGATTATTTTTGAGTTGATGTGATTTTCTTAGGAACAAATTTATTGTTAGAAATAATGAATGTGATAAGTTTTCGGGGATCTATTAATTCCAAATTGGTATTTTTATGGATTCTGGTGCTTGTTATTGAAATTTTTGATAAAGTGGATTATAATTTTCAAAACTGACAGGGTCCAACATTGTTTTTGTGGATAACTTGGCCGTAGATACATTCTTGAAGCGATATGATAAATACTTAAAACAACAGCTGCTCGCAATAACGTAAATTATGGTTGAATGATAGAGATAATCTGTTTTATAGTATTTACTAATAGAGATGTTGCTAATCTGGTAAGAAGATCTTATAAGAATTGTGCGGAGTAATGTGGCTGATGATGATTTTTACAAACTACATTCCTGATGGTTTTAAAGAACAATTTTACAGTCGATAATTGTTTTGAAAGATGTTATTGCAGGTAACTTTCCTTGCATAAAATCGATTTGATGATGCTATAGGATTATCTCTTTATTGATGTCTTCCTCTATAGATGTTTGTTCAAGAAGTTGTGATTTCTAGAAATACTGTGACTGATAATGTTCATGTTTGATATTGATGTTACAGATAATGTATCTTACTACAGTGGTGGAAATAATCTACTTGATAAATGACTATAATTCCAAAAATGTTATCAAAAGATTTAGAACCTTTTACCTTTTCAAAGTTCTTGATCCTGCGCATCATAATCCTCAGATTCATCCTCTGGTAAATCCGCGCATGCTAAGCAAATCTCCCCCACATCTCTCCAGCACTCCTGGCAGTGAACAAAAGGACACCCAGGCGTAGTACACCTCCTAAACTCTGGACCCTTCTTTGGTTCCCTCTCTTCACAAATAAGGCACTTTTCTCGAGAACAAGCAAAAAAGTGAAGCCATCCACGAAGGTTCGGATATCTATTTAGTAGCGCCAGCCAAGGATTCATATTTTGTTCCAGACGATGAGCTCTTACAAGGTTCTTCACTTTTGCCTTCATGAACCTGAAGTAGCCGACGCGACGTCGCATGGTTTCATTATACAAATAGAGAACACGACGCTTTTCTCTTTTTCGGTAGAAGAAAGAGCAAATGATCCTTCTCGTTCGTTGGGTGTAAGCTGTACCTAGAAGCATAAGCCATACGCCTAGATAGGTGCCATAGATCTTAAGGAGGATGTAGTTGGAGAGCTTTTTGGGCTGAGGAAGACAAGCCTCGTTAGTGACTACCATATTTACTCGCTTCTTGATGTTGAAACTGTGGATGACACTTCTTATCAAAGATGCTATCACTCCGGTTCCTCGGACTTCCAGCGACATGTCGTGGTGACCTGCCTGTGTCGAAGATTAGGTTTTAGACGAGGAATTAGATCTATGAAACTAAATATAAAAATACTTCAACCTGGGTGTATTCCAGATAAGCATGTCTCCTGACGAGATCCAAGGTTTCAAAGATGAGCTTATCAAGGAGCACAAAAGCAGTCGCAGTGATTACTTCCAAAATGAGCTTAACTGTCTGCCCAATAAGGTTCTGTTTCTCTAGCTTGCTCTGCTTCATTCTGTAAGGATCCACGAAGCTGCGCCTCTCACTTTTCTTCAGGGGTAGTAAAGTAAAGCTTCCCCTAACTTTTCGTCTAGCATCAATCTTACGAAAGTACGGAGTAACATAAACGTTGTCAAATTCTATTTCGTTGAGGTATTTGTCGTGGTACTTCTGAGCACTGAGAATAATCTTAAGGAAGATAAACGCTAAACCCCTTTTAAGTATAGTGATGATGTTGTCAAATATTTTTTTCCTCAAACCGAAATCGTGCATGATAGCCTTGGCTGTGTCACTTGCTCCATGAACATCCAGAACAACTGGAGCTATTTCAACCTTGTATTGAAGAGTTGCTTCCTTCATATTTTCACTAAGCTTTTTCTTAGAATCTAGACTCGGGGGTTCGGTAAGATGAGTTGGAATAATCAGATAGTTTGATAAAAATCTAATAAGAATTGATCTGTACCTTTCAAGGTCGCATATCCTTCTCCAATCCCAGATTCGATTTTTCCGTCTGGATCACAAATGCTAGACCCACCTAAAGCCTGAACTATATTGCACACAAAGTCCAATTTCATTGGCCAACAGAGCAACCAGGCGGCTGACCAAGTAACCTTTTCCTGACATGTATCAAAGGCATCAGCGAACATTTCTCTGAAAAGGGTTTTTAAATCTTTAGAGAATAAAAATTTACCGAGTAAGGAATCACTCAGCAATATAAGACCATACCTGCATCTTTCAGAGCCTCGACTTAGTTGTTCTTCACAGCGTGCTTCAAGTTTAGCTTTATACTTTATTTCATAAATATCACCTTCTGATTTAGCTTCTGACTGTTTTCTCAGACTTTTCTCCTCAATTTCTTCACTCCTCCTCGTTTCATTTTGTAAATCATCCAAATAGTCATTTTCCTCCTTTAAGCGCCTCATTTCTTCCTCTCCCTCGATTTCCTCAATTATAGGCAGCGTGAGTTCTTTCACAGATGCCAAGATGTCTCTCACTTCATCAGCATCCGCTTTCATATTTAAAAGAGCCTAAAAGAAGAATTAATTATTAAAAACCACTGCGAAGATTCAATTCTCCCAATCCCTATCATAAGAATTAATTTTTCAAGGTGCATGAAAGAGTAAAGCCGCGAGGTGGAAGAACATTGATGATAGAAAATTGAATTAAAAAGAAATATTTTGTGTGTTTTACCTCTTTGAACGGTTTATACATTAGGTCTAATCTAGTTTTTGTCAGGTTGTAGGTTAGTTGAGTTGTGCAAGAAAAGGTTCTCACTACTTCTTTTGCATTGAAAGTCAAATTGAAAATTGGACCGGCAATTATGTAGCCAAGGACCAAAGTCTTCAAGACACTCCGACCAGATCGACCACAAAAGGCTGGAATCGTCAAAAGGCTGATACATCTGACCTATTTTAGTTTTAACTCTTGCTTGGGATTTTTTAATAAAAAAATGATGAAAATTAAAAGTAACCTGTATCGAAGCAGCACATCCAAGAGAAAGCATCGTCATGATAATAGCTCCCAAAAGCAGACTAGTAAGTTGATCAAACTGAAGGTCAACAATCACTAACTCATACAATAAAAACCCCATAAAAAACCCAAAGATAAATCCGATAGCTGTTCTTTTCTTCTTATGAGTACCAATTGGATCATAACAAACGTGAAACAAAGTTGGACATTTTTTCAAATAAGTTTTCATACATTTTTCAAGACAAAGTTCTGCGATTTGACCAGTTCGATTAAGATGCTCCATTTATATTCACTTAGCAGTTTAATTAATAAATAGAAAATTAAATGGTTAGGAAATCTTTTTGACAGTTAACAAAAAACTGCTTCTCTTTTGTTTTGTGTTAATTTTTATATTATCAGTTCAAATTAACTATCAAATCAAATTGAAATCGTTAATGTCCAGCGAAGGAAAGATTTTTCAGCAGATCTGCAGCAGATCAAAAAAGAACTGATACTGAGAGATTTTCAGAATTAGAGCTTTATTAATTTATACTTCTTGAGCGTACGCTTCGTATACAAATGTACAGAAAAATAAAAGTAATCATAATAAAATACATAACAACTTAAATGAACAGGCCGGTTGTCCTAATGGACGAGACTGGTGTCAAAAACACGTGTGATCAAGGCAGAGGTAAAAAAGGTTGTCGAGACTCCAATCGCTTGGAAATCCGAAGAGTGTCATATTTTTTTCTGAATTTAAACGGTGATTCCAATTTTCTTAGCATGATCTCCGTACTTCGCCCTGTATGTTCCGTCTTTGTCGTACTTGTCCAAAAGTTGACTCCAAATTTCAGGTTTTTTTTCGGATAAAAATCTGATTACTTTATCTGAGCCTTTCCTCTGTTTCTCAGTGCAGCTGGCGCATTCGGTGGCCAGAGCATCAGGAAGTGTAGCTGAAAAAGAAATGGTAATATAGCATTTTTAAAATCTTCTTATATTTATACTTTTCAGTATTAATGATGTGTTTTAAACATTTTATTTCAGTCTTTTATTTTTTTCAAAAAGTACTATGCATATATTGTTTGAAGAGACGGCACGAAATTTTAAATCAGAAATTATTCTTTTGCTGAACAAATGATTATCACAATTAAGTAGAATTCTTTATGGTGATAACTGCTTACAGTGAGTAATTTTATAATTTAATTTAAAAACTAAAGAAAATGAATTTAAATTTGTTTATATCCTAGTTTGAAAAATTATAGAAATCAAATATTTTAAGGATGTAGTATTCTCTCCTGCTTTTCTTAAAGAAAAGCATGAAACTTATTTTTTCAATTAGCCAAACAAAACTATAAACAGAGAAATAAATATTTTTATAATCTAAAGAGTTCAAAAAGCTCTGGTTTTCAAATATTATTTACACCAATTAAGCTCTGATCTACTTTGAATCTTTTATCAATTATAATTTTTTCAATTTCGAATTACAGAACAAAAAACGTATATACTGCATTATTCATACATCAGATAAATGTCTGTTTACATATGGTAATCACAAAAAAATGGTTACAAAACTGGATAAATTAGCATTTTACAATTGATCTACTTTTCATTCAGAAGCAACACCAGTTTTATTTACTATATATTTCTTTTCAATGACTTTGGGAAAATCCTAAATAGTATTAATTATGGTGAAGAAATATTTTTGTATGCAACTTATCCTTTTGACAAGTTCTTTCGCAACAAACCAGTGATTCGTTTAATTGCATAGCAATTCATATTAGAAATTTTTTTCAAACATTCGATGCATGTATAATTATTAATTATACTTGATCAATCCTGGTTTGATGAACAACAATGATTATATTTGACGAAACAAAAAAAATGCTTTGGAATGTTGTAAAACTTTTCTGTTCAATGATTATTTAAAATTTTTTATGCAATTCTTTACTACATTCGACTCTTTTGAACCAAGAGCCAGATGTGTGAAAAATGATATTATCGGGCTTAAAATGTCTCTAATGAAAATTTTTAATGTTGTATCAAACATTAATCTTAACTGGAGAAATAATCAAAATTGTTTTGGACTTTTAGCATACCTTTGAGTTCTTTGCCATCGGGGGTGCAGCTAGTGTCTTTCAAAAGACAACCGACATAATTGTTCAACAAACGATCATTGTTCAAAATTTGATCCAGATCGATGTTGTCAAATCTGGAGTTGTACTCAGGAGCTGCGGAAACAGCAACCACGATTGCGAGAAGGAAGACCAAAGCGAACTTCATATTGGCTGGAAAAAAATGAATTATTCAAAATTTGGTTTGCACTTCATTATATTTTTACTGTCACATTTCACAAAGCACGGATACTAAAATGGCAAATACAACTTTCAAGCAATAATATTTTATGCGCCTGCGCGATTATTCTTTTACAACCGGCAAACTGACACCATTTACATTTTTACATTCCAACAAGTGAAAGGGAACTGCAATGCATAATATATCTACCAATTTTCTCCATACAGAAATATTTTTCACTTTTTTTAAATTTATATTTTATTAATTAAAATTTAAAGAACTCTATTTCAAATATTTGAATGAAATGCAATTTAATCGATTAAATCTTTGTGTTGTCATTTATAATTCTTTCTTCTTTTAATGTTTCTAATTCCTTTTATTTACTTCTTGAGATTGTTAACAATATCTGAACATAAATTTTAATTTCAACTTTAATTCAGAAATCAAATTAGTATCTAATTGAAGGTAGGTAAAAAGACACATCGATTACTTCGAGGAAAATTGTGTCGTATGACACAACACGAAATGAATTAAGAGAGAAAAAATGAAAGGCGAAGGACGAGATTTTTTACAATGGCTGTTTTATGCACGTTTTAAGTAAACATTAACATCTACTTCGTAGGTTTTAAATTTATTATCTCACTTTAAAATCAGTCATTTCCTGCAAAAACGCAGACTATAAAAAGTAAATGCAAATTTTTAAGTATTTTCTTCTTTTATTATCATAACTTTAAATTCTTTGACCTTTTTAGATAGGTATTTTATAATTATTATTTAAGTCCTGAATGGAAAGCATTTGAAATAATTTATTTAAATAAGTCTTCAATAAACTTTTGGGTGTATAATTTCTCAAGAAGTAATTTATTTATTTCTAGCTATGTTTATAAATTCTAACTGTCTACGAATACGAAATTTTTCGTAAAAATAAAGCGTTTCCTTATGCATTATATATTTTGAATTTTCGTCATTGTTAACAAGTAAAATTTTGTTTGATCTCTTAAAATAAAGCATACATCTAAAATAACAATTTTTCAAATTGAGGTCTTAATTATATTTTGTTCTATTTTTTAAAATACTGATTTAATTCTATTTCAATATTAATAATAAGTTATATAAACTATTTATATAAAAATGTGTTAATACAAATTAATGAAATATTTCTTTTTAATTGATCATTAAAAATTAAAATAATTCTAGCCCTTATATGAAGATAAACAAAGTAAAATAAAGAAAATATTTTTATTACTGACTTTAAAGAGAATGACTTATCTTAAAAAATAAAATAAAAAGTTGAACATAGTTCTTGAAATTAACATTGATATTTAACATTTTAAGAGAAATTATGAATTTACTTTGATTACGAAATCTTGAACATTCACAGCACATTAAAAAAAAGGATTTAAATTTAAGATTTACATTAATTTTAAGTTTCTGATCAATTTTCAGTGTAAAAGTATTTAAAAAAACGCGGTACCTAGTTTTGAAAATATAGCTTTTCTCCATTAAAAAAATTAATAATAATATAATATTTATTAGATTTATATTAAATTTGTGTTAGATTCAATATTAACAATGATAACTTAAATAATAAAAAATTGCAACAAAGTTGGAATTCGCTATAAGCCTAAAATGATTGCTAAAGCTATAACTATTTTTCATTTTTGTGTATACACAAAAACTTTAAATTAAATTAAAGTTTTGTTTAGTATTACAAGTATTAATTATAGAATTTATTTATAAATATGAATTTGTAATTCTTCAGATATTTAAGTTAAGTGAATGAAATCAAGTTTAAATCTAATTGTTTTTAAATCGTAAACAAATCATTTTAAATAAAAATTCAAAATTAAATTTATATTTAAAAATAGCTGAAATAATATTTAAGGCTCTCAAATAAATGAGACAAAAAAAACTTTTCCAATTTAATACTGTCCTGAAGTTATAAACTAAATGAAAATCGATTTATTTACTTTTGATTCAGTAAATGTATATTTCACTAATTAGTCATGTTTTAATGATATAAACTCACGATTTCTTGTTTATATATGGAATCAGAGGATAATATTGTAATGGTTACTTTATTTTCAATTTAAAAAGTAACAATTAAAATAAAATATTAATAAAAACAAAAAATTATACTTATTTTATCAAGCAAGTACAACAGTTTTAATGCACAACATTTATCTCAAGTTAAAAAATTTGCATTTTTAAAATTTATTGATAAAATAATTTTAACTGAATTTGTAAAAGAACTGAAGGCTAATATAAGAAAAATAAATTTATTGTTAAAATTGTTTATTTAACAACAGTTATGTAGAGTTTATCGTTTTTACTTTCTCTTTAGGTAAAAGTTGTAACTGTCACTTAATTCTCTTGTTTAAGTTTCATTTT
>JAAAKG020066551.1:3320-17554 GCA_010014905.2 Druon quercuslanigerum
TTTGATTTTCAAGTAGTTTTAAGTAGTAATTAATTTCTTAAATTAATTAATAGTAATTAATTTCTTTCTTTATTAAGAAGTATTAATTTCTTTTGTAGACTATTGTTAATGTCTTACGCTGTTTCTCTAAAAATTAGAACTTTCAATTTTAATGCCTAAAAGTAAACACATAACTTATATCAACAAAAGGGTTAAGCAATTCTGTAAGTCTTCATTAAAGCAAAAATTTGTCTTTTTCACTTTTTCTGTGTCACTTAGCTTGACCACATAATTTACCTTTAAAAATTTTCTTAAAGTTTCACCACTGTAAGTCTTTTTAAAAATCATCTAGGGCATATTCGTAGATCTTTTTGAGATCAACATTTTTTATTCTTGACATTTTGTTCGTATTCGCACAGTTATTTCTGGAAAATGTAATTTTTTATTTTTAATAACGTTTTTTGCGACTAAATTATATCTTAAATTATAATATTTTTTCATGTCATGCTAATTTTATGAATAAATAATATTATTGTACACTAGCTTGAAATGTGTCAAGAAAATTTACATGGTTTGAAGGAAGGAGTGAAATTCTCGTTTTGAGCATTTTCAAAATTGTTTGAGTTAAAGGAAAATTTATTTTGGGTTGACATTCAAAGAAAAGTAACAAGAAAATCACGAAACTAGTTAATATTTTCTCTTGACTTTTTCGATTTCATAAATTTAAATTTTACGTCGTGTAAATATATTAACATACATTCAGATATTGAAAAATAAAGTAAGAATTTCATATGTCATGATTACTTCAATATTTGCTCCTCATATATAGCATTAAATTTATTCTCAGCTACCCTGAAAATATTATCATTTCAATAAACTTATATTATTACAATTCATTGTATGCATGGGTATCAAAACAGACCTATATTTATTTTCTTGTATTTATAATTAAAAAAGTGTGCATCCCATAAAAAAGTTGTTATTAAAAATTTTATTGCAGCTTGTCTCGTTTTCACACAAATTTAATTTCTTTATTTACAATCTTATTTTTTACAATTAAAACTGAAATTACGCATCCTAGCATACGTTAGTGCTCAGAAAATTTTAAGATATAAATTAGGCGAAAAAATTTGTTAAATAAAATGTTATTGTACGTTGGGTCCTTTTCCCAAAAAGTTATTTTTTTTGTTGTATTTTTCGTTTTCTAACAAATTTTTTTTTATTTTTAGTAATATTTTACACGATATAAACGAAAACAACGCAACCTTATAAAAAGAAGATTAATAAAAACTGTGTAGCTCTTCTTTAGGGGAACGACTTTTATTGTCATTTTTTTATTTTTCGCAGCTAGTGTCATTGGTTGCATATAAAAAATTAATAATTAACCAATTGTATGATAATAACAAAGTTTGTTTTCTCTTGACTTCTATCATATCGTGCCTTGTTCGCGTTAGAACTTTTATTTTCTTTTGTGTTTTTGAATTTTTAAAATGCTAAAACTCTGTTAATTTTATTATTATTAAAAAAAGGTGTGAAGCCAAATTGTTCGATAGAATAATTAGTCTAAATATCTGTAAACAGAATGTTTAAATTTTAATAAAAATTATTATAAATATGCAAAATGCTCTAATTTTTTTAATTTTTATCCAAAATAGCGAGTAATATTTCAAAAGCCATTCGGTGTACAGACGACAACAACAACGATAAAGTACACTTCAATGACAGACAGACAGAAACCGACATAAAAACTTTTTTTTTTTACTCGGGGAGCCTCAAACTGGCTATTGTAAAATGAAATGTTTTAATTTAATGTCATAATATTATCATTTAAATATTATTACCTTTCCTTCACTTTAAGCGTTAGTTTTAAAATTTGCAGCAAACCCTATTATTGCTACTAAGCCTTTTTTTACAGCTTTACGTGTTTGCATAATTGCAAAAACTTTTGAAAAAAAGGTAGTAAAAACTTGTAAGATATTTTTTTGTTTACATAATTGTTTTTTTGACGAAAATAAACAAATTTTTTAGAGGTGTAAGCACCTTTTTATTTTCGACGTGTTCCAAAGTTCGTGTGCTACTATTAATTTTTTCTAAAGTTTCAGAACAATAAAAACTTCAATTTTAATATCAGTCTTGTGTTATTTCATCATTCTTTGCAAAAATCCTGAATCCATACAAGTAAAAAACTTCAGAGTTGTGTTAATTTATCACAAGGAACTATCAAGTCAAATAAATTAATTCTCTTTGTCATTTTTATTATTGATTGAAAGAAATAATTTCTTTTGTAATTTCCTAAACATTCAAAGAATAAGCATTAAAAAGATTACTAACCTTGCAAACAATTTGTTTTGAAACTGCATTTTCTCCATAAATTAGACAATGTCTTATCATTTAATTAGAAATATTTTTATAGTAAAACATTCAATCATAAACAGCAGTACGGATTCGCTTATTACATAATTAAAAATATTTTTTAAATTAATTCAACTTATGCAGAAGATGGAGACATTCTACATAATTAATTTCTTAGCGTTTTTTACAATGTCCAATTTTCCAACCCACTTGCTTATAACAGAATCCAGAGCAGCAATTGTTAGGTCCTCCAACTGGTTGACAGTTTTGGCCATTGGGTTTACATTTTCCAAAAGCAGGTGCAGCGCACATCATTAAGATAGCAGTCATCAGCAGGAATAGGATACAAGATTTAAAGCTGGCCATTGTTTAAATATTTCTAAACAATAAAAAAATGATCAATTATTTACTGTTATTCCTGATAAAATTACTTAAAATTTTTTCACATCTTTTTAAGTTTGTTCTTACCAAAGTTTTTAGTTATTTTGCGAATGAAGAAAGCTTTTGTTAATTTAACAAACATTTAAAGCAAAGGTAGGGTGATTAAATAATGTTATTGCTAAATACATCTTTGTGCTCAAAATATGTGGTAATTGTACTCAAATTATAAGGTGTTGATTTGAAAAATAAAACAAAATTCAATAAAAAATTGCAGATAAGAAACATGAAATAGAAAGAGAAACATAGAATAGAAAATTCAACAGAAAACGCATTGAATTATGCAAATATTTTTAAATCTTGAAGACTCGTTATGATATTAGCAAAATTAATTAGTTACAATAAGGAAAATTAGATGTACTTACAATTGCAGTATCGAGCAGGAAAGTGGACCGTTTGAATGAGCTAAAATATCCGTTAGCCGTTTATATATCTTTATCCAAGCAATGCATCTGCTATCATAATTAGTCTTTATAAAAAAAGTTTAATCATGTATCTACGAGGAAAACATTCATGAGGAAGATCAAGTGTTAATTGAATAGATAATGCTTGGGAGTTCCCCTGAGTGAATAGAATTCCTGGATGTCTTGAATCGCCACACCGATAATATTGAAGTTTCTTTTAGATTTGAAACCAATTGGCGAGGAAAAATATTAGTGTTTGTACAGTATATATATTTTAGAGCGAAAAAAAAATTTAGAGTAAGTAATTTTAACAGAGACTGATTAACGAAGTAATTATGAACCTTACCAATTGATTGAATATTTATAAATGCACGTTCGAAAAAATTAGAAAAAATCGCGGTAAATTTTTTGGTTGGTTTTAAGAATTTCAGAACTGTTTTTCTTATTTAAATAAATGTGTTTTTCCAATTCGAATTACAAGATTTTTCATTTCTGAATATCAATAAAAGATAATGAAAGTCTGCAGGCAGGATAGCCTTCAAAAAAATTATCTGATTGGATTAAGCATTGGCACACTTCTTTAAGCTCTTAAAAAAAGAACAAGTTCTTTAGCCAGCTGCTTTTGATAAAAATTCGAAAAGTAGAAGCGATTTTAAAATTGTTGAAATTAGTTTGGTTAAAACATTAAAAATCGTATGTGCGACTATTCGTAGCAATTAGCAATTTGAACAATTTATCCTTAAGACTTTTTTCTGAAAAAATAAAATTATTAGAGTCATAGCATTTTCAGAATTTAAAAATATAAACGAGAATGAACATATTAAGCCAAACAACGCCCTAGATAAAAAAAAGTGCAGAGGAAAAAACGTTACTTTTAGAAACCCTGCATGAATATTATAGCAACATTTTTAATTTCCTTGAAAAATGTAAAATTCAAATTTTGACCCCACAAAACATAATAAAATATAAAAAATTCCATTTTTCTGTTAAAATATGCAAGATAGGACAAAAGATGATGAAATAAAAATTATCCATCCAAAAAAGATCTTTAAATTGCTTGTAAATCGGGTTTTATAGGACACGCAGTTTTTGTTTTAAACCTGTAAAATTATATTACAAAATAAATAAAAAATCTAATTTTTACATTTTAATCCCTCTGGGAATCTGGTATTATGTAAAAAATTTACTGGTTCATTTTCTATTAAATCACCATGTTTTGAGATCCTCTGATTCAAAACACTTTTTAATATACTAATGCTGCTTAAAAATTCGAGCTTATCAGGGTTACAGAATTTTCAAAATTTAAAAAAACAAACAAAAATGAATATTTTTAGCCAAACAACGCACCATGTGACAAAAAGTCAAGGAAATATAAACGTTGTTTTTTAAAAGTCTTGCAAGATTATTATAAGAAAATTTTTAATTTTCTAAAAAAAATCGACAATTCAAATTTTGAAATCACATCCCGAATAAAAAAGTTTGTCTTTTGAATTTGTCTTGTGGACTAAAAATTTTTGTGTTTCATTATAAAATCTTTTTAATAAAAATAAAATATTTTTTTTAACTTTAATACGTCCCTGATTTGACGTTGCTAGTTTTTTTTTAATTTCAGGTAAGTGTTCCATTAACCAACTAAAGAATATAATGTTTTTCTTGTTATAAAAACATTCTAACTTGATAAAAAGTTTTTTTATCGAATATGATATTATGTTATTATTTTTTCATCCAAAGCTGTACACATAAAGATTAGAAGCAATTATTATATACTAAAGATTGCATTAAAATTACCGGAAGTTCTGCTAGCGCGATTCAGTATTTTTACATTCTCATCATAATGAGAAGGTATTCCTTTGCTTTTTACGACAATTTATGTCCGTCTGTCGTTATCTTTGTAGTTCGTCAGCCATTTATTTTAGACGAAACTTTAAAAATTTAAAAATTGGAAACCTTTTTTTTAAACATTCACCTAATGGCAACAGTTGGATATTTCGATAATTTATTTTTATGATTTTTTCAATAAAAAAAATTGTTAGAGTTTTAGCATTTTCAATATCCAATGAAACAAACGAAAATTAGCTGCAATGTTTTTAAGAATAATTTTTGCATTGGACGCAAATTTTCGTTTTAGTTGCAAAAAATAAAAGTATAAATTATAAAATTAACTTTTTTGGAAAACGAAATAAGAATCGGAAATAAATTATTAGACAAAAGGTTTACACCCAAAAAGAATCTACAAATTTATTATGAAAATTTCGGACATAAATATTAGATTTTCTTTTAATCTAAAAAAAAAAAAATTTTTAATTAAAAAATTAAAAAATGATGAAAACAAGGAAAAAAATTACGTATGTTTCAATATCAATACATATTGTGAATTTTAATGATAGAAATTTGTTGAAACGATAAATGTTTCAGAGTAGCTAGCAATAAAACTTAACGCAAAATAGGAAAAAAATATTATAGTACTCATAATAAATACAGTTTGTACTTTATTTTGCAATATCTGAATAAGCAATATTAGACAGAGGTACATGAATAAATATAATACATATTTAACATAAAAGTGTTCAACAAAATGTAGCTGAAAGAGCTTTAACAAAAGAGAATTCACCATTATTAAAATACAGATTTCGATGCTTTGATTTTTAGTTTTAAAAGATCTTTGTACAAATGTGCGACAAATGCGCCTGAAACTTGATGCTCTGCACTTTTGTTTGAAAAAGTCTGTGCACAAATCGCAAGTCGCGATTTAAATTTTTACTTTAAATGTTACGAATCAAAACAATCAGTAACTGATGTGATGTACTACTCTTGCTGTGTCTTATCTTAGTGCATTCTCTTTAAAATTCGATAAGATTTATTACGTCAGAAACCGGGAAATACCCAATAATCTTTTTTATTAGTTCTTTACTGATTAGGTCTTATTAATTTGTTATTAAACATACAATTTAAAAAAAAAATATAATCGATTTGTTAAGGGCCGTGCATAAAGTATGTTACCATTTTTTGGCATTCTTGCTCCCCCCCCATCCTTCCTAAAATATCAAAGTAGCCTAAAATTCTCTCAAAACAGGGAAAATAAGATTATTTTTCTAGTCCCGATAATGCAGGAATAATAGGGAAATAAATTCTTTTAAATAAAATTATTTTATATGCCACATTGAATGCAATATTAAGTACTTTAAATATCCTAAGGTTGCAAGTCGAAATATATTGCATTATCAACGAAATGGTTGTATTAGCTAAACAAAAAAGATTGAAATTCAACCAAAAACAGTTGATTTCTCAAGATAACAAGCAGAATTTTCCAGTAGTCCGTTGAATTTTCAACAAAAAAGTTAATTTTTAAACAAGAAAGATGAATTTCTTAACATAAAAGTGAAGATTTTAACTACTTGAATTGAGGAAATTTTTTTTTTCATAATTGAATTCTCTATTAATTAGATACTGAAAAAGACTGATTTTGATTCCAAGTAGTACAATTTTGAACTAAAAAATATAATTTTCGATCTAAGAATGGAAACGACAGATTATATGTATAAAAAATATATTCAAGTTTTTAACTTATAAAGGATACCGTTATTAGCAAAAATGAATAAAAAATGTTTAGATAGAAATATAATTTTTTGTAAAAAAGAAGATTTTGGATGGAAATTTTACATTTTTAAACTAAGAGGTGAATCTTTAAAAAAATGGTTTAGCAAAGTAGTTCAATCAACTTTTATACAAAAAGTTGAAATTTTAACCAAGAAAAATGAATTATTAACCAAGTGGTTAAATTCTGAACTAAAAAGATAAAATTTTTACCTTTATAATGAATTATCAAGTTAAAAAAATAATTCTTGAAAAAATATATTAATTTTTAATAAAATTCTGGAATATAAAGACAAAAATACGAACTATCTACATAACAGTTTAGTTTTTATACCGGACATATGATTCGTCAACAAAATAGTTAATTTTTTAATAAACAGTTGTATTTTCAATCAAAAATATAAAATTATAAAAGAAAAGGTTATTTGCAATCAAATAGTTTAATTTTCTACCAAGCTGTAGAATTTTCAAGCCAAAAAGACAAAAAGAAGTTCTGACTAAAACACGAAAGAATAAACATATTGTGAACATATTGTGAACATATTGTGAACATATTGTGAACAAACTAGTTCAATTTTCCACTAATGAGACGAATTTTCAAATTAAATCTCAAATCTTCAAAAAATTATTTACCACAAGAGATCAAGATTCCCCCCAGAAATTAATTGTTTAAACAGGAATATTTTTTTTAATCAACTAGTGAAAGCTTCGATCAAAGAGACAAATTATCCATCAAAAAGTTCAACTTAAAACCGGAAAATATGAAGTTTTAACTATAATGATGAATCTTAAACGGAAACAATGTATCTTTTAAAAAGTAGTTAAAATTTTAACAAAAAAGGTCATGGATCCACAATAAAGATCAATTTTAATCAAAATAGTTGAATCTTTAACCAGAAGAGATTAATTTTCAACTAACATAATAAGTCTTTAAAAAAAAATTCAGCACGAGAGTTGAACATTCAATCCAAATGATGAGTTCCTAACCATAAAGATTAATTTTGTGAAAATTGTGTATTAAGATTTCCAACCATAGAGATAAATCCTTCATTTAAAATGGAATGTGTAAGAAAGTAGTTTGACCAAATAGTTAAAGTTTTCAAAAAAAATTATGACTTTTTAACAGAATATTTAAATTTTCAAGCACAAAATTAAATTTTCTACTTGGAAGAAGACGTTTTAAAGCTACTTTTTATAAAGAACCTATATTATCATGAAAAAATATGGAAAATTCTTAACGCCTTTTCATACTACATGGAGCTAAGAATTAAATAAAATTTTAATTAATTTTTTTAAAGAAAAGATCTTCTCCTTCGATTGCCGGTCTGGTACTTTTCCCTTTGGCTACTAGAGATGTCGAAAGAAGAATTTTTTAGGAATGCACGCATTATTTGTCCAGGTGTTACAAGTCAAGTTTGTCAATGAATCTGTATTATCACCAAAGAATAAAAGAAATTCTTAACGTCTTTTCAGGCTTTTTCCAAGATTCTTCTTTCGGTCTCTCTAGTAGCTTAAGGGATACCTGACTGGCAATGGATTATTCTGCTATTTGATTTGCAGCGAAACAAAGGAGATCCTTTTCAGAAGAATTAATTCTTAGCTACTTGTTTTAAACTACAATTAAAAATTTGTAACACTTCGCTGAAGGTTCGTTTTTCTAGTTAAATATTTAAATATTAAAATTGATTTATAAACAAACAATCCGTTAAGTTTCTGTTGTAAAATTCGAACCTTCAGATAACTAAATGTAGGAATATAAAACAATACACATAAAAGGAAATGTAAGTAATTTCCCGAGAATTTATGTCAGAAAATTATTCTACTTTAAAAGTTATGCGTTGGTTGTAAGAACTGGGTTAAAAATACAAGCTGATGTTTATTTGAGATAGAAAGGAATGCATGGTTTTCGCACAGGGCTCTTAAAAATACGAAGGACGGAAGTTAGAGAAACGAATTTTATCGTGGAGAAACTTAAGACTGAAATTTACCTTCCGATATATCTTTTCAAGTAGGAATGGCTTTCTTTTTGCCGTAGAAGCAAACGTGAATTTTAGAAAAATTAAATACTCAGCTAGGTCTCCCGAAATTTTTCTATTTTTACAATCTTATCTGAATGTTTTTAAATTGCTGAAAAATAAAAACAGGATCGCCCGAAACTAATTAATTCTATCCTAAAGAGATCTTGCTTTTAATTTTCTGCAAAGATTTTCTGAAAGTAAGGAAGAATAAAGACATGGTAATAAAGTCAGGAACGTAAATCTTATTTTCGTCGATAAAAAACAGCGACGTTGATAAATGACTCTAAATCTCATAAATGAGAATCCAACTAGCGAATATACTTTTCCACTTCTGATAGAAAGAAAGCTAAAAGCTGAAGTTGTTACTTTAGTGCAATCTATAAAAGCCAGTGTGCTGACTTCACAAATTTATGTTGTTTTATTTTTAGTCTACTTATTTCCCTACATTTCGAATCTTTATACTCAGTTAAGAAACTATTTGTACCGTAATTTGTGTACAAATGGCCGCATTTTTTTCTATACGTAGACACTTCTTTTGAGTAACAATTTCTTTACAGCTGTTCAAAAATTACGTCAACTATTTTCAAAACTAATCAATATGAAAAGCTTAAAATTCAATTTCAAAATATATTGAATTTTAAACAAAATGGTCGAATTTTCAGCCAAAAAAGATTATTATAAAAAGAAGTTTTTGAATTAAAAATAATTAATTTTAGATCACACAGTTGCATTAACAAATTTATCTAGAAAGATAAATTTCAAAACAATTGGTTGTCTATTCAAACAAAAGTAAATTACCTTCAACCACGAAGAATTGAATTTTTAAGTTAGAACTTTTTTAATCAAACGGATACATTTTTATACAATTATTTAAATTTTAAACAACATCGAAAATGAATTATTATTTAGAATTAAGTTTCTATAGCTATAGTAACGAATTTTTAACAAAATAAACAGAACTTTTGACAAAATTTTTGAAGTTGTAAACAAAGAGATTAAACTTCAACCAAAAAAAATATAATAAGCATAATAAATGTTGCGAACTAAGAATGCACATTTTTGAAAGTACAATTTAATTTTCAAGCCAAAAACGTTGCATTTTCCACCAAATCGTTAAATTTTGATCACGAGAATATAAATTAAAAAAAAAAGTTAATTTATAAAAAATAGTTGATTTTTAACCAAGGAGCTATAAATATCCAAATTAAAATTTAATATTTCAATTTTTAGTTTAAAAATTGATTTTCGTATAAAAATAAATAATGAACAGAATAGTTAGATCTTTAACAAAAAAATACCCTTAACGTATAAAATGAATTCACAAGAAAGTATTTTAAATTTGAACAAAGAAGATTAACTTACAATAAAAAATATTAATTTTATACTAAAAAAAGGAAAGCAAACAATAAAATATATCAGTTTCCAACCAAATTGTTAATGTTTTTACCAAACCAGACGAATTTACAACAAAATCTGCACTTTTTTTAGCAAATTGATAATTTTTAAACCAGCATACATCAGTTTTAAACCAATAATGGAATAGTTATATTTTCATTAAACAAATTAATTTTCAATTAGATAAGAACAAGCTTTCAATAAAACAGTTAAATCTTCATCTAAAAAGTGTTCCCTAAAAAGATGAATTATCAATCAAAAATGTCATAATTAATTTCTACAATAAGAACATTTTTACTAAAAAGATAAGTTTTCAATTTAAAAAGAAAATTATTTTTAGAACAAATAAGATGAATTTTTCACAGAATAGTTAAATTTTCAACAAAATAATCAAATTTTGAACAGGAAAGTTGAATGTGTTAGCACATTGGTGAATACTCGACCTACCAAGAAAAATTTGTAAGCAAATAGTGGAATTTCCAACAACAACAACTTTTAGGCAAAAGTAACAGATTTTCAAAGTAACAAATCAATTCAATAGTTGTAATTACAAAAAAAAGAAATGACTATATTCAAAAACAGTTGCATTCTCAACAAAATATTTAAATTTACCTAAAAAAATGGATTAAACATAAGAATTAAAATTTTAACTAATCTGGCATAAAACGATTAAGTTTTATCTAAAATATGAATTATTTACTAAAGAGACTTTTTTAAACTGAATCGTCAAATTTTCTACGAAAATAATAGAATTTTTAAACCGAGAAGATTATATTTCTAATAAGCAGTTGAATTTTGATACCGAAAATATAAAAAAAAAACTAAAAAATAGAATAGTTAAATTTGAAGTTAAGACAATTGAAAAACATAAAAAACGGATTTTCAACGAAATAGTTTAATTTTCTACCAAAGAGATGGGCCGGGAGTGGCAAATATGGCTCTGTTATTGAAACACGCGTTCCTGGAGCTGTGACGTTTTTGACTAAGAAGTTCGGTTTCGGGTCATAGTTGGAGTAAAAGCCATGATTATTGGCTTAGTTTTGTGTGTGGTTTAACTTTTAAAGGGTGATTTTTACTTTAGTTAAGTGACTTAGGTTTAATTTTAGTGTTTTTTGTCATTTCTTGTTGTTAGTGCTACTATGCAAACTTGTGAAAGAGTCACTGTTGCTAGAAGCTAAGTGTTCACAGGTTGGAAAATAATAATTCTGCTTCAACTGCGGAGGTATCCACATGTTGAGTGAAATGCCAATAACCTTATTGTGCACAAACTTCCTCAAAAGACATTAAACAATTAAGACCTTCCAAGCAGTCTTGCTCGCACTTTCTCAGAGGTGGATGTATCGATCTCGGCTAAGCACATCACGGATGCCTTTCGGTTGGGTGATCGCCCTGTTTTGCTTAAGATGTGCTCTCGGTTTCTTAAGCAACTAATTATGACAAAGCGAGAACAACTTGCAAAGAAAAATATCAGCATAGGTGCGACTTATTGCTGCAAGAGAGACTAGAGAGAACGAAGCTGTGGGTAACTCTCTTGGATTTGAAAATTGGTAAACTCCAAACGGAATAAAATCTGAAAATACTTGTTTTATTGACATTGTTTCTGATCCCCCATACACAGTCAAGAGAGCTACCCGAACGAGTACCTCTCCCTCCTCTGACAGTCAGATTGACAGATTTCTTAGCAAGGATTCTGGAAAATCGAATAAACAGGCGAGCAGAAAAGGGAGCCCGGTTTCCTAGCTATTGGATATGGAGAGTTCGGGGAGCAATACAGATGCCAGCGGCATGCAAGGGGAAAGTCCTGGCTTTCTTCTCATCTTCTGGGATGTGCATGGATTAACGATTTTTTCAGAGTTTGTCTCTTCGATCACAGATAATGATATATTATGCCTCGCTGAGACTTGGTCTACACCAACGGTAATTTCTCCCCCGGCCTGGCTTCAGAATTACACCTGCGTAGTAAGTATCGCTTCTCGAGATAGTAACAGAGGACGACTAGCGGAGGTTTAGCTATATATGTTAATCGCTCATATTTCGATTATGAAATTTTAGACATTACTTCTAATTGGATTTTTATTAAGTGTTGTCACCAAGTGTCACGCTCTTGTCGAAGCGCTGGAGATGTTGATTGATACTATACTCTCGTATAGGGCAACTGAATCAGTTTTAGTCATTAGAACAAAAATGTGAAGTAGCTCGTCGAGCACAATTTCCAACTTTCGTCTATTCAGTCACTGGTCGCCGAGAATTCCAGAGTCGAAAGTCTCATATCGATTTCCGTTATTTCACATTGGAACCTGTTTGTTCTTCTCGTTTAGCCTTGGATAAAAAGATCAACCCAAGAGGTGATACATTAATAAATTGTTTGGAGGGGTACAAGTTAGTTGTTTTAAATGACAGATCTACAAATGATACTCCAGCACAATATAGTTCCATAGGGTAAAAGTGTAGATCTCATTTTTTATTATGCAGACTCCTTGGGTTTGATTTCCGGTTTTACGGTTTTGGGGATTCCTACATTATAAGACCATTTACCAGTGGTTGCTAAAATAGCTGATCGTAATTTAACTGTAAATCATGGCTTAAATAACTATTTTTATTATAGGAGATTCATTTGGAAAGAAAGGGCGTTAGAGGGATACGCTGACTAAATGTTAGTCTCGCCTGGTGTTTCTTGTACTGTTGAGGATGTTGATATGACAATCTCATATCTGCAATTTCTTACAAAATAATAAAGAGACAATCTTGTATAATTTTTCAGTTCATTCAAGGTGCTGAGATTATGGTTGAGTACTAGCTTCTGGCAGTCTACAGGTGTTTCCACACTTGCCCTTAGTACCAGGCATTCAACCTTATCATACTTTCCGACTCCCTTTTTATATCACAAGCACAATTGCTCAGCTCAGGCTCCTGGGTTCAATTAGACGTTGCATTCGTATGGGTGAGTTTAAATTTATGTATGAGCAATCGAGAGACTGTCCTATATGCAATCCCAGGGAAAGAGAGTATTTGTTTCATATCTTGGCTACTTGTCCTGCGAATGCGGATTTTAGTTCTTCCATTTTTCACCAGCCTTAAACTGTCACATCAAATGGACAATACTGCCTAAAATTTTGCGTCTTCGAACATTTATAATTGATTCCTAGGGTTTAAAATGTCACTGTATGCGTTGCAATATTGTTTTAATGCTCATCCTATGATTGTAATCGTCACTATTTCTGCAAGGCACTCTCTTCTCTACTATATGTTAATTACTGTATAATTTCTACTTACTTGTAATAGTCAAAAACCATGAAACAAATTATTTTCTAAACACATAAAATAAAAATAAATAATAAGATGAATTTTTAATAAAGTATTTAAACTAAGTAGTAGAATTTTTCAATTAAGAAGATTAATTTTTACCAAAAAAGAAGAATTAACAATCAAATGCATACAATAAGATGGACATTCAACTAATAAAAGGAATTTTTTTCAAGTAGTCTAATTTTTAATAAATTAGTTGAATTTTAAATTCAGAAGACTAATTCGCTACCGAAAAATACAAATTTATAACCCAATTATAAAAAGAATTGTTAACATAGCATTTAAGGAAGTACCCTCGGTACGTAGCAAGTCAGCTGAGAGAACGCTGCTGACGCCAGTCATACATTTTTAGTACAAATCATTTTTTTGCTATTCTTACAGACTCTGAATGATACCTTTTAAAGCAGATATGGATTTCGGATTTTAGTAAAACTTTTATCAAAATATCAAATGATTCTGATTTGTAATTCTATTACCGAGGGTAGTCCCTTAAACTATTAAGCAAGCAGTTAATTTTTTTTTTTTTTTTTTTTTAATAAGCAAGCTTATTTCTCTGTCACAAAAAAGGCAAATTTATATAAAATACATATATTTTCAAACAATAATAAAATAGCCAAAATTACAGTTCAAAACGAATATTCAATAAATTAGTAAAATCATAAAAAATTAATAAGTGAGACGATGGTCGTGGGGGCTAAAGCGCAGGCTTTGGACCCACTCTGTCGGCTTGCGGGTTCGATTCCCGCCT
>JAAAKG020066562.1:6729-17553 GCA_010014905.2 Druon quercuslanigerum
TTGTAAACTCATTAAAATCTTTCTGAAATCTTTAAAATGATCTTCATTCTTAAAAGTTCTTAAAACTTTTGTGAAATAATTTCAATTCTTTTTGATATCTTTGCGAAATCCTTTTAAATCTATTGAATGAAATCTCTCAGGAATCTTTTCAATTTTTGAAATTATTTCGAAATTTTTGAAATCTTTGCAAAATCCTAAAATATTTCTACAATGTTTTGAAGCATTTTGAAATTTTTAAAGTATTTAAAATGCTTGCGAATCCTTCGAAATCTTTTTGCAGTCTTTCTGCTATGTTAAAAATCTTCTGAAATTTTTTAAAACCTTCAAAACTGAAAAAGCTTCTATAAATTAAAATTTTTCAAAAAATATTTGTCAAATCCTAAAAATATTATGGAACCTTTGAAACAGTTGTAAAATCTTTTGAATTTTTTTTAATGCATGACATATTTGGCATCTTTTGATATTTTTGTAAAATCATTAAAATCTTTCTGAAATCTTTAAAATTATCTTTATTCTTTAAAGCTCTTGAATTTTTTGTGAAATTATTTAAATTCTTTTTGATATCTTTGTTCATTTTTAAAAACTTATAAAATCGTTTGAAATTCTTTTAAATCTATTTTAATTGTATAAAACCTTTGTGAAATCTTTCTGACAGAAGTTTTAAAGATTTTTAAAAAATGACAAAGATTTATGAAAAGTTTCAATTATTTCAGAAAGTTTTAAAAATATTTTCAAGATTTTACGAAAATTTCAATTATTTCCAAGAAATTTTTAAAATATCTTAGAGATTTCTAAATATTTTAAAGATTCTTATTGATTTTAATGATTTTAAATATTTAAGAAATATTTCAAAAACATTTCAAAAAGATTTCAGAAAGATTTTAAAATATTTAAAAATATTCTAAAACCTTTTAAAAGATTTCAAAAATTTCGAAATATTTCAATATATTTTACCAAACTTTAAAAATTTTAAATAGATGTCAAAAATGCCAAGGATTTCAATGATTTCACAAATATTTCAGAGGTTTAAAATAATCTTAAAAGATCTCTCAAATATTTCTAAGAATCCAAAAGATTTCAAAGATTCTAAAGTTATCAGAAACATTTCAGAAGATTTCACAAGGATTTTCCAAGGATCTTAAAATTTTTTAAATATTTCAAAACATTGTAGAAGTTTTCAAATATTTCGAAAAGAGGTTAAAGATTTGAGAAAAATTTAAGAAAGATTTCCAAAAATTGTAATGATTTTAAACATTTTGAAAAATTTCAAAAAAATTGCAAAGCCTGGTACAAAAATTGTTACGGATTTGACAAATATTTAAAACCTTCCAAAATATTTTAGAGATTTTTAAGATATTAGAAAGATTGAGAAGATTTCGCAAAGATTTGGAACTTCAGACTAAACTCATTAAAATCTTTCTGAAATCTTAAAAATAATTTTTTTTCTTTAAAGTTATTGAAATTTTTGTGAAATTATATCAATTCTTTTTGATATCTTTAAGTCTATTTTAATTATATAAAACCTTTGTGACATCTATTGATGTCTCTTAAAATCTTTTGAACTTTTTAATATCATTTTAAAATTTTTCTAAAACTGTAAAATCTCTGTGAAATGTTTGGAATGCTTGTGAAAGCTTTAAAATGAACGTCACACGCCAGGCCAAAGAACCTTTACAGAACGTTGTTTTATTAAACCTGACACAGAACATTATTTGACTTTCTAATGACTTGTCATGATATTTGTTCCCACTGGGAACGTCCTTGACACGGTCTACGTCAGGTCAACGTTCCAAAGCGTCCGAAAAACGGCTTTGGGATATTGCACAATTTTAGAACGGCACTTGCCCTGACGTTTTTTGACCTTTACGTCCCACTTTACTTACCTTTTCTACTGATCCAGGTACACTAAGAAAGACTCATACTTGGCAGATTACATTCGCTAATACTACCGAATTATTATTTTTATTACTAATTATAATATAATTTAGTTGATTAATTTTAATTTATTATATTAATCGCCAATATTTTTATTTTATTTTTTATAATATATAGAAGAAAATCGTTCAGAGGAGGGATCATTTAGCCATCAAGAGTGTCAACAAATCACACAATTTCTGTCAGGATACTTTAAGTTAACCAGCTCACCGAAATACGTGACTCTAAAAACGAAGTCCCGAAAAAATAAAATTCACATTCTTTGGCAAAAGTGCCAAAAATTCGACAAATTTCGCTTGTCCATTGGGAGAACGAAAATAGTTACACTAGAAGAAATATTCGTTAGTCCTGTCGCGTGAATTGTACGAAAAAATTGTTTTCCTCTCAGTATTTCATATTTACAATTTTTGTTGTCGATTTTCACTCACTTAGATTAGGTATTTTACTTTAAATAAGAAAGGTTTTAGTGTTTTTGTGTTAGGTGAATTATAATTTTGGTTTTAATCATAATCTCGTTTTCGTTAAACAATTCATCATGCAATTATTATTTAATGCAAATTTAAAGAGGGCTTTTTAACAATTAATCAATTTTTTATAATTTTCATTAATATTAATAACATATTTCCTAATATTTTGCAATTACTGTAATCATATCGGATGCGCTGACCACTAGACATTTACGTCTGCACCAAAAAATGACACAAAGTTTTAGAAAAAATTTCAAAGGTTTCACAAAATTTTTTAAAAATATTTTGAAGATTTTAATATATTTTAAAAATATCAATGGATTTTAATTATTTTTAATATATTTCAAAGATTTCAAAATATTCCAAGGTATTCAACAAAGATTAAAAATATTTCAAAGATTTAAATACATTTTGAAACATTGTAAAAGTCTTCAAATATTTCGCGCAAATTTCAAGATTTTAGAAAGATTTCAAAAAGATTTCAAAAAAAGTTTCAAAATATTTTTAAATATTTTTAAAAATTTAAAAGACTTAGAACATTTTAAAATATTTCGTATTATTTCAATCGATTTCATAAAATTATTGGTCAGATTTCAAAGGTTTCTGAAATTTTCAAGCACCTCAAATAATTCAAAATTTCTTTAAAATTCAGAAAGATTTCCATGATTTCACAAAGATTTCAAAATCTTTCAGACATTTAAAAATAAATTTAATAGATCTCATATTTATTTGAAACATTTTAAAGATTCTAAACTTATCAGATACATTAAACAGGATTTCAACAGAATTTAAAAAGTTTTAATAGATTAAACAGAAGTTTCAAAGATTTAGGAAAAATTTCCAATATTTTAGAAATTTTCACAAAGATTTTCAAGATTTCACGAAAGTTTTAATTATTTCCAAGAAATTTCAAAATATCTTAGATATTTGTAAATATTTTAGAGAATCTAATGAATTTTAATGATTTTAAATATTTAAAAAATATTTCAAAAACATTTAAACCAGATTTCAAACAGATTTTAAAATATTTCAAAATATTCGAAATATTTCAATAGATTTCACAAATTTTTAATGAGATTTCAAAGGTTTGTGAAATTTTAAAGCACCTCAAATAATTAAAAAAAACTGTTTAAATTGAGAATTATTTTCATGATTTTACAAAGATTTCAAAATCTTTCAGAGATTTAAAAATAATTTCAAAAGATCTCACATTTATTTGAAAGATTTCACAAAGATTTCAAAACTTCACATTTCACATTTCGCGAAAATTTAAAGATTTCAGGAAGAGTTCAAAAAGATTTCAAAAAGATTAAAAAATATTTCAAAATATTCTAAAACCTTTTGAAAGATTTCAAAAATTTCGAAATATTTAAATAGATTTTACAAATTTTAAATCAGATTTCAAATGTTTCTGAAATTTTCAAGCACCTCAAATAATCCAAACATTTTTTTTAATTACAGAAACATTTCCATGATTTCACAAAGATTTCAAAATCTTTCAGAGATTTAAAAAGAATTTTAAGTTATCTCACATTTATTTTAAAGATTTCTAAGATTCTAAAGTTATCAGAAAAATTAAAGAATATTTCAATAGAATTTAACAAAATTTTAATAGATTAAACAGAAGTTTCAAAGATTTAAAAAAAACACAAAGATTAATGAAGCATTTCAAATATTTCAGAAATTTTTACAAAGATTTTCAAGATTTTACGAAAGTTTCAGTTATTTCCAAGAAATTATAAAATATCTTAGAGATTTGTAAATATTTTAAAAAGATTTCAATTAATTCAAAGGCTCTAAAAGATTTCACAAACATTTCAAAAATTCCAGAACATTTCAAATAATGCAAACATTTCAAAAATTTTAAACCAATTCAAAACACAGTAGAAGTTTTGAAACATTTTGCGGAAATTTAAAGATTTTAGGAAGATTTCAAAAAGATTTCAGAAAGATTTAAAAATATTTCAAAATATTCTAAAAGCTTTTAAAAGATTTCAAAAATTTCGAAATATTTCAATAGATTCCACAAATTTTTTATCAGATTTCAAAGATTTCTGAAATTTTTAAGCACCTTAAACAATCCAAAAGATTTTAAACAATTCAGAAACATTTCCATGATTTTGCAAAGATTTCAAAATCTTTCAGAGATTTAAAAATAATTTCAATAGATCCTACAGTTATTTCAAAGATTTTAAAGTTTCTAAAGTTATCAGAAACATTTAAGAAGATTTTAAGAGAATTTAACAAAATTTCCAAAGATTGAACAGAACTTTCAAAGATTGAAAAAAAATCACAAAAATTTATGAAAAATTTCAAATGCTTCAGAAATTTTCACAAATATTTTCAATATTTTACGAAAGTTTCAATTATTTCCAAGAAATTTTAAAATGTCTGAGAGATTTGTAAATATTTTAAAAAGATTTCAATTAATTCAAAGGCTTTAAAAGATTTCACAAACATTTGATATATTTCAAAGACTTTAAAACTATTATAAAGATTTCACAAAGATTTCAAAAATTCCAAAACATTTCAAATAATGCAAACATTTCAAGAATTGAAAAATAATTCAAAACACAGTAGAAGTTTTCAAACATTTCGCGAAAATTTAAAGATTTTATAAACATTTCAAAAAGATTTCAAAAAGTTTTAAAAATATTTCAGAATATTCTAAAAGCTTTTAAAAGATTTCAAAAATTTCGAAATATTTCCATAGATTTCACATACTTTCAATCAAAGTTCAAAGGTTTCTGAAATTTTCAAGTACCTAAAATAATCCAAAAGATTTTAAACAATTTAGAAACATTTTCATGATTTCACAAAGATTTCAAAATCTTCCAGCGATTTAAAAATAATTTAAAAAGATCTCACATTTATTTGAAAGATGTCAAAGATTCTAAAGTTATCAGAAACATTTAAGAAGATTTTAAGAGAATTTAACAAAATTTCAAAAGATTGAACAGAACTTTCAATGATTGAAAAAAAATCACAAAAATGTATGAAAAATTTCAAATTCTTCAGAAATTTTATCAAATTTTTTCAATATTTTACGAAAGCTTCAACTATTTCCAAGAATTTTTAAAATGCCTTGCAAATGTTTTAAAAAGATTTCAATTAATTCAAAGGCTTTAAAAGATTTCACAAACATTTGATATATTTCAAAGACTTTAAAACGATTATAAAGATTTCACAATGATTTAAAAAATTCCAGAACATTTCAAATAATGCAAACATTTCAAGAATTGAAAAATAATTCAAAACACAGTAGAAGTTTCCAAACATTTTGCAAAAATTTAAAGATTTTAGAAAGATTTCAAAAAGATTTCAGAAAGATTTAAAAATATTTAAAAACATTTTAAAACCTTTCAAAAAATTTCGAAATATTTCGATAGATTTCACAAATTTTTAATCAGATTTCAAAGATTTCTGAAAATTTTAAGCACCTCAAATAATCCAAAATATTTTAAACAATTCAGAAACATTTCCATGATTTCACAATGATTTCAAAATGTTTCAGAGATTTAAAAATAATTTTAATAGATCTCACATTTATTTTAAAGATTTCAAAGATTCTAAACTTATCAGAAACATTAAAGAATATTTCAAAAGAATTTAAAAAAATTTAATAGATTGAACAGAAGTTTCAAAGATTTAAAAAAAAAGGTCACCAAGATTTATGAAAAATGTCAAATACTTCAGAAATTTTCACAAAGATTTCAAAAATTCCAGAACATTTCAAATAATGCAAACATTTCAAAAATCTAAAACCAATTTAAAAAACAATAGCAGTTTTCAAATATTTCGCGGAAATTCAAAGATTTTAGGAAGATTTCAAAAAGATTTCAAAAAGATTTCAGAAAGATGAAAAAAGATTTCAAAATATTCTAAAACCTTCCAAAGGATTTCAAGAATTTCGAAGTATTTCAATAAATTTCACAAATTTTTTATCAGATTTCA
The DNA here is from genome assembly GCA_010014905.2 of Druon quercuslanigerum. Lineage (NCBI taxonomy): Eukaryota > Metazoa > Arthropoda > Insecta > Hymenoptera > Cynipidae > Druon > Druon quercuslanigerum. The sequence continues at coordinate 13,086 of JAAAKG020066562.1, forward strand.
AAGATTTCTGCAATTTTTAAACACCTCAAATAATCCAAAAGATTTCAAAATTTTCCAGTGATTCAAAAATAATTTCAATATATCTCAAATTTATTTTGAAAAATTCAAATATTCTAAATTTATCAGAAACATTAAAGAAGATTTAAAGAGATTTTAACAAAATTTTAACAGATTGAACAGAAGTTTCAAAGGTTCAAAAAAATGTCACAAAAATTTATGAAAAATTTCCAATATTTTAGAAATTTTCACAAAGATTTTCAAGATTTTACGAAAGTTTTGAATTAATTCCAAGAAATTTTTAAATATGTCAGAGATTTGTAAATATTTAAAAGATTTAAATGGGTTTTAATGATTTTAAATATTTAAGAAAGGTTTAAAAAAAGAATAGATTTTACAAAAGTTTCAAAACTTTAAATAGATTTTAAAAATGTCAAGGTTTAAATGAATTCACAAAGATTTCAGAAGATTTCAGCAGTTTAAAATAATCTTAAAAGATCTCATGAATATTTCAAAGAATCCAAAAGATTTCAAAGATTATCAAGTTATCAAAAACATTATAGAAGATTTCACAAGGATTTCCCAAGGATCTCAACAATTTAAAAATATTTCAAAACATTGTAGATGTTTTCAAAGATTTCGAAAAGAGGCTAAAGATTTGAGAAAGATTAAAAATTTTTTTTTTTTAAATTGCAAAGCATGCTACAAAAATTGATAAGGATTTCACAAATATTTCAAACTTTCCAAAATATTTCAAAGATTGTAAAGATATCAGAAAGATTGCAACTATTTCGCAAAGATTTGAAACTGCAGACTTTAAAGAATCCAAAAAATTTAGAAGTTTTTAAAAAGATTTAAAAATAATTTAAATATTCCAAAAGATTTCAAAGACAAACGCTTTTATTTTGAAAATGCATCAATAAAAATTCTAAAATTCTGATAATCTTAAGGATCAAGAGTCAAAATTTCACTTTTTATTCTTCAAAATTGATGAAATTTTAATTACAATGTCTCAGAATGCAGAATTTTTAATTTTCAATCTTAAAACTTGCATTCATTTTTAATTTTAAATTAAAAAAATTAAAAATACTAATTTTCAAAATTTACATTACAAAGTTCTACAATTTTAAAGAATTATAATAAAAAATTTTAATTTAACAGACGCATAAATAATATTAAGTTAAATAAGACAACTAGGTCAAGTGGTCAAAATTAAAAACTCTTCCATTTAAAAATTTTTTAATGCAAAGATTTAATTTTATTCTTCAGCGTTACAGATGCATAAATAAAATGTCCAAAATTTTTAAAAGCCGAAAGTCAACATTTTAATTAATTTGAAATTCTATTTTGAATATTGTAGATAAAACTTTTAATTTTAAAGTAAGAAAAACAAAATTTAAATTTTTACTTTTTGAAAGCTGTGATTTTTAAATTAAGGGTTTTATTTTATATAGATTTTAAATGAATTCAAAGGCTTTAAAAGATTTCACAAACATTTTATATATTTCAAAGATTTCAAAACGATTGTAAAGATTTCACAAACATTTTAACAATTTAAAACCAATTCAAAATAAGATTTAAAAATATTTTAAAATATTGTAAAACCTTTTAAAAGATTTCAAAAATCTCGAAATATTTCAATAGATTTTACAAAAGTTTCAAAATTTTAAATATATTTCAAAAATGTCAAGGATTTCAATGATTTCAGAAAGATTTCAGAAGATTTCAGAGGTTTAAAATAATCTTAAAAGATTTCATGAATATTTCAAAGAATCCAAAAAATTTCAAAGACATTGTAGAAGTTTTCAAAGATTTAGAAAACAGGTTAAAGATTTGAAAAAAGTTTAAGAAATATTTCCCAAAATTGTAATTATTTTAAAAATTTCGCAAAAATTTCTAAAAAAATTGCAAAGTATGGTATAAAATTTGCTAAGGATTTCGCAAATATTTCAAACTTCCCAAAAAATTTCAAACCTTCCAAAATATTTCAAAGATTTTAAAGATATCACAAAGATTGAAAAGATTTCGCAAAGATTTGAAACTTTAGACTTTAAAGAATCTAAAAGATTTAGAAGTTTTTAGAAAGATTTAAAAATAATTAAAATATTATAAAAGATTTCAAAAACAAACTATGTAATTTTAAAAATTCATCAATAAAAATTCTGAAATTTTGATAATCTTAAAGATCAAGAGTCAAAATTTCAATTTTTATTCTTCCAAATTGAAGAAGTTTTGATTACAATGCCTCGAAATGCAGAATTTTTAATTTTCAAACTTAAAACTTGCATTCATTTTTAATTTTAAATTTAAAAAAATAAAAACACTAATTTTCCAAATTTACATAACCAAGTTCTACAATTTCGAAGAGTGGAATTAAAAGACTTTGTAATTTAACAGAAGCATAAATAAAGTGTCTTAAATTTTCAAAACCAAAAGTCGATTTTATAATATTAAGTTAAATAAGTCAACTAGACCAAGGGGTCAAAATTAAAAACTCTTCCATTTAAAAAATTTTAAATGCAAAGATCTATAATGATGATTTTGAAGACTTTTTTATTAGAAATCTTCCAAATAAAAGAGATTTTTAATGGTAATCATAAAAATTACGAAATGTGAATGTTTAAACTTAAAATAATTATTAATTTTTAATTTAAAACATTAAAAACCCTTGAATTTTAAATTGAAGAAATTTCGAAGATAAAGCATCCAAATTATTCTTTAATTTTATTGTTGAGCTTTACAATTGCATAAATAAAAGGTCCAAAATTTTTAAAAGCCAAAAGTCAAAATTTTAATAAATTTGAAGTTTAATTTTGATGGTTGTAATTAAAACTCTTAATTTTAAGGTAAGAAAAGCAAAATTTTAATTTTTACTTTTTGAAAGCTGTGATTTTTAAATTTAAGGTATTAAAAACATTTCAAATATTTCAGAAATTTTCGCAAAAATTTTCAAGATTTTACGAAAGTTTTAATTATTTTCGAGAAATTGAAAAATATCTAACAGATTTGTAAATATTTTAAAGATTCCAATGGTTAAAAAATAATTAAAATATCATAAAAGATTTCAAAGACAAACTATGTAATTTTAAAAATGCATCAATAAAAATTCTTAAATTCTGATAATCTTAAAGATTCAGAGTCAAAATTTCCATTTTTATTCTTCCTAATTGATGAAATTTTGATTATAATGCCTCAAAATGCAGAATTCATCATTTTCAAACTTAAAACTTGGATTTATTTTTAATTGTGAATTTAAAAAATTAAAAACACTAATTTTTTTAATTTACTTCAAATTTATTTAAAAAATTTTTCATTTAATTTATAAAAAACTTTTTAATTTAACAGACGCATAAATAAAATGTCTTTAATTTTCAAAACCAAAAGTCGATTTTATAATATTAGGTGAAATAAGTCAACTAGGTCAAGTGGTCAGAATTAAAAACTGTTCCATTTAAAAAAAATTTTAATGCAACGATTGAAGTGATTTTAAATAATAATTATAAAAATTACGGAATTTGAATGGTTAAACTTAAAACTTAAATATTTTTTCATTTTTCATTTGCAACATTAAAAACCCTTCAATTTTAAATTGAAGAAATTTCTAAGATAAAGCATTCAAATTATTCTTTAATTTTATTCTTCAGCCTTACAGATACATAAATAAAATGTCCAAAATTTTTAAAAGCCAAAAGTCAAAATTTTAATTAATTTAAAGCTCAATTTTGATGATTGTAAATAAAAACATTAATTTTATAGCAAGAAAAACAAAATTTTAATCTTTACTTTTTGAAACCTGTGATTTTTAAATTTAAAACATTCCAATTTTCAATGCTCAATATTTGAAAATTGGCGACCTTTTAGTTGTAAAATTGGTTAATTTTCATTATTAAAAACTTAATAGTGAAATTACTTAAATTTAATACTTATTTCTTCAATTATTTAAATTTTTTAATCTCTTTATTTTCTTAAAATTTAAATTTGTTTTGTTTTAAACGATTCGTGTTTGCAACAATTTAATTGTAATAGGTTTTTCAAAGAAGGAATTGTGAATTTAAGTTTTAAAATAGTAGAAAGAATCCGAATCAATGTTGAAAAAAAATCTGGAGGCTTATCATATTGACTTCATTGTCGATGAGAATTCACTGATGAAAGAAATATTATCAGTATTTACAGAAAGACAGGAATAAGTAATACGTTACTGAAAATAAATCTTAGCCAGCGATTACTAATTTGTCAAGAGGACAAGGATCAAGGAGCATATGGTTGATAATAGAACTCGTCAAGTCTAGACTGTTATAAATAAATTATAATGTGCAAGTGCAAAGTAAGATGTAGGCATAAGCATTTTTCTTTCAACTTCTTTTTCAAACATTTTTTTGTAACAGTTTTTCTTTTATCATTAAAAAAAAAATTTTCTTACAATTTTTGGCAACATTTTTTTTCACAAAATTTTTTTAAATATTTTTTTTTA
>JAAAKG020066573.1:0-17552 GCA_010014905.2 Druon quercuslanigerum
AAGGGTGTGGGAGGTGTGTTAAGGAATAGGAAGAGGGTGAATGAAAAATGTAAACCCTTAGGGGACACATTAGAAGCATTAAAAAAAAACACATATTTACACAAACATTCTGTTAAGAAAGCTTCTAACATTCTTTACAGAAATAACTTGGGGATTATTTAGAATCTCACACTCTTTTATCAAGATTTTAAGAAATATATAGAGACCTCTATTTTATGAGAATCGCATAATCTCTCAGAATTTAAATATTACTTGGAATCTTTGTAATTTATGAAGTTTTTAAGTTAAATGAGCAAGATTCGTCCTCGCTTAAAAACGCATAGTTTTTTTCATCCGATAATTTTTTAATCTTCGCATAATTATACATAATTTTCCAAAATTTCGATTTTTGCATGGAAAATTTTCGTTGACTGAAAAAACTCTAAAACATTTTATACTAATCCTCGTAAAAAGAAATGCCAATTGAGTGCCATTTTAAGACCGGTTTAAAATAACCCTTGGTCTCTTCTGGTATGTACCCTTCAGCCTATACCCGTTTTAAGGCAGGCCTATACTTGCCTACACTGTAGTCTTAAGTTGGTATTTCTTTTCACGAGGGAATTTAGTAGTTTAGTACATTTAAACAGCAAGCATAGTTTTTTATTTTCTGAAATGTGAGTGTCAAGATTGTGTCGTTTCCTATTTTTGCCTTCCGAATTTTGCGCTTGTTGCCAATACATGTATGTTAGGTTGCCTGCTGAATAAAACGGAACGCGGAACCTGTAATACGCCAGCCAATTCTAAAATGGAATTTTGTGAGGAAGTTCTCTATCAATAGAGATCATCGATCAAAGTGCTATCGTGATTCCCTTTCGTTTCTTGGTTGTAAAAAGTGATTTATCACATACACGGGATTGACTGTTTCATTCATTACTCTAAATACGTGTATTTAGAAGGGAGCCCAAAATCACTCCTAGAAATAAGCTGACAGTTTTCGATCGTGCAGACCAGTTTAAAAACGAAGGCATGTATGTCTTCGATTCGATTAAGCAAATCATGATGTGCAAATATTAACAAACAAATTAAATGGGATAGAAAATTCCTTTAGGAAAATCACTGCCTTTCTAAATCCCATAAATCGAAGAAAAAAACTGCCCTCAAACTTGAATAGACAGTTCAGAGAAATTTAAAACAAATTTCTATGGAAGAGTTGATTGGAAAATCCAAGAAAATTAAAACTGAAGAAGAAGTGTTCATCATTTCTACAGTTTTTGCTTTCATGAATGCTAACATTCCAAATAAAAAGTTTGATGTTCCCGATACTCGGGAATGGATGAAAAATATATCAAAGTTTTTTATACTTTATACTTATACTTTATACTTATACTTTATACTTATACTTTATACTTATACTTTATACTATATACTTTATTCTGGCGGCCTTTATTCATTTCTATAATTAGTTAGAACAATTAGTTAAATAAAATACTATATATCACGATAAGATCATATCAATAAGACAATATTATACTGTAAACATTAATAACAAAATATTTTTTAACAAGTTATAATCATATTTATCATTATACCTAACATAAAACTCTGCATGGATATAACTTTGATATATAATTTAACAGGGGCTTTTGATTTTCCAAATTCCGACTGGATAGGAAAGCACTACTTTCTTCTGGTAAAGGAAGAATATGACGAGAAACTAACAGATACCGATAAAGACAAACCTGTAATAATAGTGCACTGTGATGAAACAGTTGATCAAAAGGGACAACCTTTTTCTTCATACACTATTCAAAATATTGCCTAACGAAATCAGTGCTGAAGCGAAGCTTTTGGTAGCTGAAGTGCCAATTGTCTTCCGTTTACTGCATAAAACTGTAAGGTAGTGGGAATTGTTGATGTTGAGTTGTTCTGATATTTGTGCTGAAATTTGAGGTCAGTGTATTGGGAAGTGTGTAGAAGAGTTTCTTTGTGAGATTGCAGATGGACGGACTATGGTGGGATTGGGATGAAGACAGGAAAGAGATAGTAAGAAATAAGGTGCTGAGAAACTAGGAGAGTAAGGAAAGGAAATAGGAAAATCAGAAATAATAAGAAGCAAAAAAAACGAGAAAAGAATTTACGGAAGAATGGAGGATATGTTACTGGAATGTAGCAGGATTGGAGAGAAAGGATAGGGAGTTAATGAAAAATTTCACACAATAGAATGTAATGGAGACGTGGATAGATGAAAAGGCACGAGAAAGAGAAGAAGGAATAATAGAAGAAGAGGAAAATATTGGTGGAGAGAAGTGGAATATAGTGGGGTTTTATGTGAACGGTGATATACAGGTGAAAGCAGAGATGATGAAAGAAGTTATGGAAGAAAATAAAGAAGAGATTAGGCTTATAATAGGCGGGGATTTCAATGCGAGAACAGGAGATAGAGGAGGAAGGGACTGGGGAGAAGATATAAGAAGAAAATCCAAAGGTAAGGTACTGAATGGGGAGGGAAAGACGTTTTTAATGATCTTGGAGAAGTTGGGATGGTTTATTTTAAACGTAAACATAGAGGCAGATGAGAAAGGAGAATATGCACGCTCAGTGGAAGAAATGGGAGTGGTAATTGATTATGGGATGGTGAATGATGAGGTAAGAGAAGTCAAGAAACTAGAGGTAGGATATTATATTGATTCGGATAAATTTTCCTAATAGTTACATTAGAGGGAGAACAAAGTAATAGTAATATGAACAAAAAGGGAGCAAAGGTAAAAAGCGTAGGAAAAGGGGATTGGTCAAGGCAAGAAAACAAACACTTTAGAGAAATGGTTAAAAATATGAAAATGGGAGGGGGAAATGTGGACGATGAGATGGAAAAAATGATAGGAGAAATAAAAAGAGGATTATAGTGCAGAAAATAATAAAGTTAGTAAAGGGGATAATAGAAGTGGGTGGGATGTGGATTGTAAAGAGGAAAAGGAAGTCAGGAAGGAATTAAGAAATTAGAGAAAAGAAAAAGTAATAGGGAAGAATATAGGGAAAAAAGGAGTATACTGAGTTGTGTGATCAAAAGAAAGAGGAAGGGAATAAAAGGTCTATGGAAGAAGCGGAGAATACTAGGATAAATGAAAGGTTTTGGAAGGTAGTAAATAGAGAGAGAGAACAAAAAGAGTAAACCAAGCTAAGGCCATGAAAAGAAATAGTCAAGGCATTGGGAATAATGAAGGATGGAAAGGCTCCTAGTATAGATGAGATTCCAAATGAAGTATGGAAATATGGAGGGACGGAACTAAAGGAATCGTCATGCATAATGTGTAATGGAGTATGGAGAGGAGAGGTGGTGATCAATAATGAAGAAATGCAAAGGAGAGGAGGTTAAAGATTTAGGGGTGCGACGCTGATGCCAACACTGTAAAATATATTTAACTGTTTTGTCAGGCAGATTGAAGAACATATGTTCTGAACTATCTAGTACATAAGTGTATTTTTAAAAGGGAAAAAGGGCAATGATAGCAATGTTTGGTGGACTAAAAGGCAGCGTTTGACTCATTAGACCGAGACGAAATAGAAAATATTATGATAGTTAGGATAGGGAAGGAAAAGATATATGCACTGGCATACGCAGGCGATATAGTGTTGATGGCAGAGGATGAAGAAGGGTTGGCGGGCTTAATTACAGGATTAGAGAAATACTTAGATCGGAAAAAGTTGAAATTAAATTTAGAAAAGACAAAGGTAATAAAGTTTAGAAAAGGTGGGGAAAAAAGAAACAATGAACGGGGAGATAAAAGGGAATAATGTTAAAAGAAGTAAAAGAGTTGAAATATTTAGGGTATATCTTGCAAACTAATGAAGACCGTGGAGCTTATATAAGATAAAGGATAAAAACAGCAGCAGGGGTAATTAAACAGATATGGCGAATAGGAAAAAGAAGGTTCAAAAAAATTTGAGAAGAACAATGTGGGTATTTTATACGCTGATATGGTCGGTATTAGGTGATTGAGCAGAGATATGGGGACGGAAAGAAAGCAAAGATATTAAGAGGTTATAAGAAAGGCATACGGTGGAAACTAAGGGTATACGGGAGGACGCCACAGAGGGATTATTCAAGTACTAGAACGGGAAAGTGGGCACGGGAATTTGAGACGAAGCTCACGGAGGGAAATGGAGGGGAGTCAGCGAGAAAGTGTTTGATGGAGGTAGAAGAGAGGAGAGGGAGGGCGATAGAATTAATGAGATGGGAAGAAGAAATGAGAGAGTTCTTTAATGCTAGAGACATAGAAGACGGGACTGGTGTAAACTATGACGAATTGGAAAAAAGGAAAGGGAATGACAATTAATAGAAAGATGGGGGATGATTGAGGCATCAAAATACAAAACATGGCATAAGATGATAAAAAAGGAAGGAGTACCGAAGTATTTAGAAAAGGGATGAGGAGCGAGGTGGACCAGTATATCAAGATTTAGATTGGGAAACGAGGTAAGGGAGGGGATGTATTGGGAAAAGGAAGTCGCTTAGATTAGAAGCGTAAGGATTGTAAGTAATGGTTATGTAATAGCATAAGTAGACTAAGATGGGTTTGCGTCCTCTCTCTCGTTTGCAGTCTCATTTTCGCTCGCTCGCTCACTCGATCGCTAACACGTCCTAAATTGCGCTATCGCAGGAAATAGAGATAAGGATCTAAATATAAGATTTTATGTAAATATTTGTATATAATTGTAAATAGCAAGGATAAGATCTTATCAAAAATATGCAGGCGGAAAGATTGTAAGGAGTGGAAGTCATGTGAACCCTCAGGGGACGCATTATGAATATAGAAGATTGTAAATTCTGTCCGCATGTAATGATCAACAGTGCTAGCAGCTGATAGTAAAAGTAAGTTATTAGTGTTATTATATGCAGATTATCATTATTTGCAGATACTAATGAAGTATAAACTAAATTTGATAGCGTGAAAGATTTGGTGTCCGATGGGGCACCCTGCATGACGGCTGGCGTAAATACATTAAAAAATATGTTCAGATACAAGTTCGTCTAAATGAGTTCATTTAGCAATGCCGATGATTTAGATTGCTCTACCTTTTCTCTCTCGTAAAACGATGTCAGGTCGATGTATTATAAGGCTTTCAATTAAGGTCCTGTAGCACTGCGGTTAAAACCTATTATACTTTTTCTTTTCATTTTAAAACCCTTTTTAGAGAGAACATAGCGTTGGCCTCCCTCTCACACACGTTACGACTTTCTATGCAGCGCTCTTGATTCGTTCAGCTTAATCATTTCGTAACTCAAAAACTAAAACTTCAATGCATTTTTAACAAAGCAAGTTTTTGTTTATTTTTGTTTTATACGGTCTCGAAACTTAGTTCTGGAAGAACCTTGGAAATCACGCAAAGAGTTGCGTTACGTAAGGGCAGAAAAGAAAGCACCGAATCCACAGCAGCTCACTTGGTCTGTTGGAGTCGGATGGTTTCAAGTTTTATAGAACCGTAAAATAACTGCAAAAAATCAATTCTTCTATTTAAACATTTTCAAGATCAAATATTGACTTATTTTTAGCGTATTACAAATAATTCCAGTGAGCATAGATAAATGGCACATGATTTTACATAATTAGTGATCGTCCCTAATTAATTGAGAATCCAATCAAATGTATTAAATTCTCTGAAATTTTCTGAAAGCATGGAATTTTTTATGACTATTTTCAAATGCAGCAACTTTGGTCGAAGGGTGAACTGCTACTGATTTAAGACGCACTATTTTTTTCATTCTGATTAATTCTGTAGAAGTCTTTGAATTTCATTAAATTTTTTTGAATTGTTCTAAACTCTTTAGAATTCATGTTGAATTATTATAAATTCTTTCAAATGTTTTGAATTCTGCAGAATTCTCTCAAGTTCTTAGACTTCACAAAAAATCTTTTGAATTCTCTTAAAGATTTAATAAAATTGTCTTGAAATATTTGGAATGTAAGTTGATTTATTTTTAATTTTCTGAATTATTTTCAAACATTAAAATTCTTTTCATCTATTTCTAAATTCAGACATTTTTGTCTACTTATATCCTATTCTGTCGATAAATTTGTATTTTTCAATTTAATCTAGGATTCTATAAACATGTATACTACACTCTAGATTTTATATATCTATATGTAGTTCAAAGTTTGTCATAAGGACAACCGCGAGATTTCACTGGGAGCGGATGCCGTTCTACAAGACTGCACCCGCTCCTGGCTCTATCGCCGTAATATTTTCGCTGTAACAACGTCTCATGACCATGAGATAGTTGGTTACAGTCTTAATTGGAATCAATTTGACGATCTGAAAAAATTTCTTGCACCCTGAAGACACAAAGCGACCAAATGAGGACCGCCTTCTGGATCTTGTCGACAAGTGTTTTAGCATCTTGTTGACACTCAGGGTTCCTTTTCAGGCTTTCAACTAGTGAAAGCTTGGCACTTCCAAGAGCGCCGATAGTAAGGTCGATTAGCTTAACAGAATATTTAGTGTATAACTATCGCAGCTCCCTTTTAAGGTCTCTATATCTCTTTTTTTCATTCTCCTTAGCTCTAATGTGTTTGTAAGCTGGTGCCGAAAATTCGATAAAAAAACGTGGTTCGTTTCTCGAAGTCAAGGATAACTATGTCAGGCCTCGAGTGGACAACAGAAATAATTTGTGGGAGTATGGAGATCCAGTATATGCGGAACTTCTCATTTTTACAATTGACTCTTTTTCCCTACAAGCGTTTGGCGGAGTGATTGCAGGGCTAATGCCGTAAGAGTGACAGAGATGGTAACAAAGCACTCTTAGTGCCGCATTGTGTCTTTCGATGTACCTCCTTCTCGCATGAATTGGAGAACTACATAGTATGTATCCGAGATGGTCTGGTTGTCCATGACACGGTCTACAGCTATTATCGGGAATGTCTTGGCTTAAAATGTGGCGACGGTATTCTAAAGTTGAAATAATTTGAGGAAAGCTAACTTTAGCTCACACGACAATGACTGACCCTTAACATTTCTGTGGTAGTTGCCGTGGATTCTCTTGTCGACGAGCTGTTAACATAAGTTTTCTATCTGATATTGATATTATGGCCTAGTGTTTCAGCAGCCTCCTCCGCTGCTTTGTACAGAAACGTTCCGTTGTCCACTTCCGCGTGTTTCCTGACCATTCTAAGAAGAGGGTCTTGTCCATTCGCAACTATATGTGCTCTACCCAGAATAATCCTGTTATGAAGACATTCAAGATTAAGTATTCCTCGACCACCTTGACGGCGTGAGATGTAAATTCGCGGAACAGACGACTTGGTGCATGTTTTTGTACTTGTGCACAACTTTTTGTGACCCGTTATCGAGGGATCGAAGCTCGTCCTTCATCCATGCAAACACTTCAAATGAATAGAGTACTACCGGGATGGCAAACATGTTCGTTATAAATACATTGTTCCTCGTTGACTGTCCAGAAGATAGATGTTGCGTTCTGAATGCGTCTTGGTGGCTTTATGAACCTTCTATCGACGAGATCAGTGTCTTCAGGGATGTCATTCAGTTTTCCTTGCTTTCTTGCATTTTTCTAACCCAAACTCCATTCCAAACTCTTGATAGTACTCTTTGACTATCTCTTCAGCTGGATTATGCTTTCGATTTCCAGTTTTGCCGCAGAATTACCGTTGGGAATAGTGAAGTGCGAGAGATAGTGGCAATAACGTGAGGCAAAACAGGAGATGGCTCATGTTGTCGCCCTGAAAGACACATTTCTGAAAAGTGACTTTGTTAGTTTTTACATCATGTTTTCAAGATAAGAGAGTAAATACAGTTTTCCAAGAGCTGCATCAATATCTCTATGCACCTCACGATATTTAGATGGACCTGAAAGCTTTCCAACAGATATTTTTGAACTCCTCAATCATAAGTATACACATAAAGACGACGGATCCCAATATCATGAAAAATATTCTTAATAGCTAACGCAAGTATCTGAGACTTTGGAATGCAATTGTCAAGTATTTTGTGTTTCATATTCGTGAATGTAAATTTGATCTGGGATGTTTACACTTTGCTTGTAATTATAATCGTATGGTACAAACTTGATAAGCTTTTTACTTCCTCATTGCGATTAGTTCGCAAATATATTTGCTTCTTCATAGAGGAAGTGAGAATACAATTAGGTCAATCAATTCGTCTCGAATCAAGGAGTCTTTTCTATTTTTTAGTTTTATTAGTTTTTTATTTTTTTATTAGCAAATATATTTGCTTCTTCATAGAGGAAGTAAAAATACAATTAGGTCAATCAATTCGTCTCGAATCACGGAGTATTTTCTATTTTTGCATCAACTTTAAAATAATTTGATGAAAATGGTTATACTGTAAAAAAAAGATTTTTAAAATATTATAAATGACTAAATTCTTGACTCTAATAAATTCTAGTAAGATTATAGGTCAATCGATTCTTCTCGAATCAGCTAATCTTTTATATTCTTGCTTTGACTTCAAATTATCGTACTGGGAAAAGCTTTACTATGAAACCGATTAAAAAAATATTATAATTGACCATAACTTCCTTTAACTTCAACGAAAAGTATTAATAATATAGTTAAGTCGATGTAAATCAAGGATTTTTTTTCATAAAATTTAATTATGGTAATGAAAGAAGATTTTGAAAAATGTCACTGTAAATTAGACGAATTTAGTTTTTTTTTCTTGAAATTATTACCCTGAATTGCAAATCCTTCTCTACGATATACATGATGATCAAAAGACAAAAAGTCTTGCGAACTTATAAAGAATTCCAAAATGTCCTCTCAACATCAGACTTTCTTAGAACGTGATATATATATAGACCTTTGTGTCATCAATTCATTTTAAAAAACTTCTGTTTTAAAAATAGATACTTTTATCTATTTTTAAAACAAAAGTTTTTTGTCGATACATATAGCCGACATTTCCGCACGGGTTTGTATTTGTCAAGGCTGCTGATGTAGAATGCAATACTCTTTAATTAAGCTTTTTTGGGTTATTATGTCCTCCGTTATCAAATTTTGCAATTAAAAAGTGTTTGTTTGGTTTACTATCTTCCATTTTTTATAATGTAGAACTGAACTCATTCAACCTTTACGTCTTTTAGGCAAAAGGTATTAAAAAAGTTTTAATTTTTGAATCAGTTTTGAATTTTGTGAACAATGATAGTTTATACTTTTGCAATTTTACTGCACCAAAAATTATTGCACTCTACATCCAGGGTCTTGAGAAAGACACAAAGCCGTGTCGAAAGGTTAGCGATAGTTATCGACGCTTTTATTTATTTTTATAATAAAAGTTAAATCTGTAAAAGAACGGATAACTAAAAAAAAATTATTTAGTAAATATAAGTAAATAAATATACTTTTAGTAAATGTAAGGTAGAAAAAGTTTATTTTTTTTTATTGTTATAAAGCAATATGTCATCCATATCGTCGTGAATGTCTTAAGAATGGAAAATACTAGGTTTTTCAGTTGAAGTTTGCCGGTTTTTTCAATAAAGAAAACACTTAATCCTCAAGGGAATCTAAAAAAATTTTTATTCAAAGTATTGGCCATTGGATTCTTACACATTTTGCCCATCTTTCAGGCAAATCATGGACACCATTTCAAAAAAACTTTTTCAAGGGAAACCATTCGACGAGCCATTTTTCGACTTCTTCAAAATTGGCGAAGCGCTGCTCTGCGAGTGAGTGTCCCATCGATGCGAAAAGGTGATAGTCGGACGGGGCGATATCTGGAGAGATCCGGGCACCCGTTCGGGGAAGCACCTCAGCCATTTCAATGCACAAATAAGTACACGGAAATGTTACCAGCGAGGTCCACTTGGAGGTTGGTACTTCTAGTGCCTCCATAGAAAAATATAACATAGATGCCAAACATCGGCAAACTTCAACTAACACCCCTGGTATATCTAATGGGTTGAACTTTGAAGAAAAGCCATGACGATGATCCTCGAGATCCACGTCGGATTTCCAAGTCTGAATTATGGTAGTCAATGAACTCAGAACCCCTCGGGCGATCCAGCCCGATATATTGTAGTTTTTAAAATAATTGTTATGAAGGGGCCGTGTAAGCATGCTCTGAAGAGACGTTTAAAAATGTCCAAGTCTCAAATTTCAAGTGTTAGTCGGCGATTACTGCTGCCGGCCGCGAGAGCGGTGATCACGTAGACTTTCTCAGATGTTGCTTCTTAACTTCAACTCGTGCTGTGACTTAGTATACCTATAGGAAAAACTGAAATTGGCAGGACGTAATCTCTGAAATCTCACTTTTAATATTCAGATTTCCAAGACATGAAATATATGTTAAAGCGTGTCTGCGTCGCGTCTCAGTCGGCGATCACCGCAGATGGCCCGACTTGCTGCTAAAGCGATTGAAATTCGGCGCATACACGCTTGGACATTTTTGATCGTATCTCGAGAATCCGTCAATATTTTTCAAGTTTTATTGGTCGAGGTACAAAATTCTAGAAATAACCGCTTTTGAAGCTTCTCACATATGTTTTCTTCAACATATCAAATAATCCCTATTAGGTCTCATTCGACGTGTACTTTAACAAGTTTTTTAACGGGGTTTTTAAAAAGTTTGTTGCTCCTTTTGTGAACGAGTAGTCACGTTTCAAAGTTAGCAGTGATTTTTAATTGTACTTTCGCTAGTCGTACCGACCAGTGCACTATTTAGCGTGGGGTCTACATTTTTGTCGAGAAAGTGACGAAGATTAAATTCTTAATAAATATGAAACTAAATCAGATAAATACATGAAACTTTAAAAGAAAGTTTTAAATGATAGTACCGCGAGTAATCTTGTCTGTTACAAGGTATACATATATACTTGATGCATATATAGTGTATCTAATAACATATAGGTACACTTATATAATTGTATTATATAAATATATTCAGGCCTCAGAAGTTAGAATATGCGAAAATGACTGTTTCGAATTTTTTTCACTAAGATCCCCCAAATTCAAAAATCTTAAAAAATTAAAAATAATAGCTCTGACTGTGTAATCTGTGGTAAGAAAACTGAGATGGTACTTGAGTTTTATCATACACAAAAATTGAGAAAAATTATGTTGCAAAATTTTATTGAGCTTGAATTTACCGTCAAAAATTTTTCGAAAAAATCATGAAAGTTTAGAATGATTAAAAGAAGTCCTGTGATTTTTTAAAGATTTTTTCTAACTATAAAAATAGAGAAATAATAATAACGAAAATGGATGAGTCTCCTTACCTCATCCAACATGGCAGCTAACGGTTTGGAATTTTGGGAACAATTTTGTTTGATTGCATGCTTTCAAATGGCTAACTAAACATTTTATTCCCTTTGGGGTCATTTTTTGCATGCTTACCCGGCTATACCCTTTTTCAATAAACAAAAGTATGTATCAATTTTACCTAAAAATTGTGAAAGTTTGTACAAAACTTATATTTAAGCGAAAAAATTGTTTTTATTTGCGTTAAAAAAAAATTACCACAAAAAGTTTATTTTTAATTACTCTCTTGAGTATCTTCCTAATTCTTGTTGTATATGAACTAGTTTTTTTTTCATTAAAAATATATATGCATAAATTTTGCTTTATTTTAGGTAATTACCAAGAAGCCGCAACAACAACTAGGTCATCCCCAAAGTCTCGAAACTATTGGGGCATCTAGTAGA
Organism: Druon quercuslanigerum; assembly: GCA_010014905.2. Lineage (NCBI taxonomy): Eukaryota > Metazoa > Arthropoda > Insecta > Hymenoptera > Cynipidae > Druon > Druon quercuslanigerum. Next base: position 11,651 of record JAAAKG020066573.1, read on the forward strand.
AATGCTAATACTTCTGATGACAATAACTTGCCTCTGCATCCTCAAAGTTTGGAAACTATTAATTCAAAAAAGGTATGGGTCTGATCCTAGTTTAAATATGTCAATATTTTATATCTAAAAAATGATATAGGTGTACTGAATCTGTAATTCATTTTTTAGGTTTTAACCCAAAACACTTTGAAGCGTAATCAGCTGCAGTTGCTGCCATATTTGAGTTACGGATCAGAAATCGTTTATCCCATAGCGGAACAAAGTGACGAGCAATTCCTAAATGAAAATTCAGGTGCTTTTCTTCTCAGAGATGCGTATAGCCCATTACTAACCCACAAGGAAGCAGAAAACACGAGTCATGATCGAAGTCTTAGTACTGGTGGATCCGAGAATAGATTTTTGAGGTACCTATAATGATACTCAAAATTTTAAACGTTCGTAGCAACTTGAACTTGATGATGTAGGGGATAAATCTCTTAATTATAAATACTCAAGGATAAATAGACTGCACTCTGTGCACCCAAGTATTTCACGCTAAATGCAAATACACGGATGCACGTTATACTCGAAACAAACAGTAATAGTTATTAGACGTCACATTCTCCTACTTGATTTTTGTTTAGTCACCGGCCAAAATCCAAAGTAGTAATTTTTACTTATATATTTATTTCTTTATTTATTTAGCATAAGACCCTACGGTAAATGCCCTCTAGGAACGGGAGATACTTAAACTATTACTAAAAATACAGTGACTAGTCGAAGAATATTGTTCAAGTCATAATTATATAGGACAATAGAGACTTAAAAACAAGATATTAAATATCTAGTGGCTAAACTATAAACCGAGGGATGTAATTGAATTTTATAAATTAAAATATAAGTTTAGGTATTACATGTGTTTGAGGTATTGTGGAGCAGACTTAGATAGGAGAACTATCAATGAGTAATTTCTAGAGTGGTTTGACAATTATTACGCAGGTAAGGCCAAGGAGGACAATCAGGAAATAAAATGTCGGAAATTAGTTAGAGGCACAATAAAGCAACAGTTTATAATAAAAATAAGTTGACATTTATTGCCACTTACATTATTATGAGCGACCGCCAGCCCGTGGCAAGTGCTGGAGGACGATAAGTGTTCTCATAGAGGAGTAGTGAGTCAGTGGCTGAAAACCTTCTTTGGCGAAGTGTTTCCACGGTGAGAAGAGAGCACGAGGTGGCATCGAATGGCAAGAGCAATATTAGCACACGGCGGAACTGGTTAACAACTGAATGAACGAGCAGATACTGACGACGGAGCGTTCCGTCGCCCGTGCCTTCGGTGCCCGACGGTGCAGGGCGGTACCGAGCTCTATTATATGGTACTAGTTCTGTTAAACCCCCCCCCCCTCCCCCGATAGGTTCGGTTCTATACTTGAAACTTTCTTAATGTCGTCCAAATCTGATACAGCCTCGAAAATAAAAAGGATTTATACAACATTTTGTAATTCTACTTTCCTCTAAGGTTTGCCTTAATAGTTTTAAATCTAGTTTTTATTTATGTTTCGATTGCATTATAAGTCTATTTGAGTCTGAAGTTGTAAATTTTTGCTATTTCAATTATTTTTCGTTGAAAAAAAGTTTATATAGTACATGGATTATTTCAATATTAATTTTTCGGAAAATTGATCTTAAATTATAATTGATAGCTTGTATTTTATTTGATTGATCTACATTTTTCTGGACTTCCCCTGTTATAATTTAAAAACTTCTTAGTGTATCTGTCCATTTATGAACGCTATGAAACTCTATTTCGCTATCATTTTTAATCTGTTTGCTAAGTGACTGAATTGGTTCTAATTCACGACCTTAATTTTAAAATTCTGGGGTAAACTGGGTCAACGAATTTTTTCTAGTATTTATTGCGAACTGCAAATCATTTATATGTTTGCCCTAGGTGGAATGATCGTTATATAAATAGCTTTGAATTATTTGTTTAATTTTTCTATTATAACGTTTTGTCGGGTTTTGGCGTTTTCGTGTTCCTGATACCGAATTTGTCGGTTAGGTCTCTTAAGGTTTTGTTGACAACTTGGTAGCGGACCCATTATATGCCTATACATTCGCTCCTTTGGGGGATCGAGTACCTGAAGGAGTGGCCGGACAGTCAGTTATACTCGACCACAATCCGAGACACATCTCTGTACGAACGTAACCCTTCCGTTTTTTTCCTTTGTAAGTTTCGTTACTTTTTTCTTACTGCCTACCATAATATTAACTGTGTCAGCTACATTGCTTTCCTATGGTATCCATGTTTTCCCTCCGAAAAATGGGTACAATAAACTTTTAATTGTTTTTATTTGAGAATCGGAGCACTTTTTCTCAACCTCCCCTATTAATTTCATTATCGGGTGAGTTTTCTAGTTGGAAATCTCAAACTATGGTCCATGGTTCTTCGATTATCCTTTCCCCATGGATCCTATCTTACTTTGGTTACTTGGTTTTACTCTTGGACAAGTCTGGAAGTTTTTCACGTATTTGATCACGTCCGAATACACCCCTGGCATTATTTTATAGATGCCGAAAAAAGAGATTCTCCGCCGTTAAAAATTCTACTCGCGTAAGCGATTAAATAGTTTACACTGTCGATTGTTTGCGTGAGTACGGCTCTCGAGCCTGTATTACTCGCGCCAGTTCTAATCCCCAATTCCATATGTTTATCTTTTTTAAGTAATCTATTCATCGGCTCCAGTATTTCGGCAAAGTGTGGAATTAATTTTCTATATCAGCTTGCCATCCCTATTATGCGCTGTGATTGTTTAACATTTTTAGGTTCTGGGAATTCTAATATTGGTTGGATTTTTGCATCATCTATCGCCGAATTCACATTTGTTAAGGCTGATTTTTAAGTTTGAATAATAATTTTATCTAATACAATTTCATCTGAATGACAAAAAACGTTTGGCTATAAGTCTGGAGTGATAATTTTATAATAGCATCCTTTTAAATTGGTACATGCCTTTTCCAGTGACTGCAAATGATGTTGTTGGTTTTGAACTTTGTTCTAATGGAATTTGTGAATAAGCTAGTTTTAAATCAATTTTTGAAATTAATTTTGCTGATCTTAAAGTATCCAATATTTCTGTCATGACTGGTATTGGGTACAGGTATTTTTTTGTAATAATATTAACCTTTCTGAAATCTAAACAGAATCTATAATTCTTTCAATTTTTTTTATCGGAACAATAGGGTTCGACCAGTCCGAAAAGAGGGTTCTTTTATATCTTGCTCTAATAACACAGGCCGACAAAATTTGACAAAATTTAAAAGACAGAAAGCAGACCAAACATTTCTAAAGGATTTTGATGCGCTGAATCCGAATCCGAACTCAAAATTGCTTCTGTAGTCAGGTTTTCAAGATATCCTAACATAAAAGTGCAAAAAACGCGTTTTTAGCTGTTTTTGAGGTTATGTAACTGTACAAGAAAAATGTCTACCACAAAGCTAATATGGAATTTAAACGTTCTAATCTTCCCGTTTCAAAGGTTTAAAAAAGAACAAAGGATCCCGCACAAAATACCAACAAAAAGCGTGCAGTCCTTTGGAACCAAACTTTGCAGATTGATAAAACAATAAAAAATATGGAACCCGTGTCTTTTCATTTCTACGAAAGCTTCTTACTAGAGGTAGAAACCACCCTCAACAAGCTACAAGCATGCTAACCCACCTGACTCTGGGAACAATAAGTTTAGTCGCATATTTTTCTTGGAATAATGAAGTTCTATGCCACAAGTGGGTCAACTCACCTACCTGCTAATCCAGCTAATCCCAGAAATCATCCCTACCAAATCATAAGCAGGCTAACCCACCACCTAACCCTGGGAGAAGCGAATTTAGTCGCATAAATTTCGTGAAATAATTGAATTCCACACTACAAGTGGGCTGACCTTGAAATTAGAATTTTCAATTTAGCGTATTAACCCATTAACGCCTAGATGGTATGCCATTGTCCCTTGAAAATTTTATGTTAAAGACTTAAATTCATCTCTTATTAAACGATATAATAGAAACTAAGCGGGTAGCGAGGATTGTTTCTATAGGCTATGCGCATGCGTGAACGGCGACGAACAGAGCCTGAAAGGGGCAAAGGACGAGCAAAGGCAGTCGATCGATAGCTTGAGAGAAGAACAAACGTTTTGAGCGAATGCGAACGATAAGGGCGTTATACGTGCGATCTACTCGCGTTCCGATTGATTACGAATTCATTAAAGTCAATCTATTATTCTCTAATGAAAATTCATCAGTTAATGTCAACTGATTTAAATAAACCATACTTTTATATTATTATAAAGGAAACTGTTCTTATTATGAATTGAGTGATCATCCATTCCCATAGACTTTAATTATCACAAACTTTAAATTATTTAACCTTTACATATCAGAAGTGGGATGATCTCAGCTTAATTTGTCAAATATCAAAGTGGATTGTTGAAAATTTTAATCGGTCTCTTTGTTTGTACAGACGAATCCATTATTGGAGCGTCCCTGGACGAGTCGAATATAAATGCGTCAGTGGATGAGTCGATTGTTCGGTCGGTTGGATGGGATAATGGATGGCGGAATGTTCGAGAGTTGAAACATTTTGGGATCGGAAGACAAAGTGCGACAATAAGTGAAAATTAAATTTTGCTGTGTGAAAAGTGAATAAGAGACTATGTCGGATCACAGTGATAGGGAGGATGAGGGAAGCTTTCGTGGATTTTCCAACAACGAATAGGGCGACCTTCCGGATCACCCGGGCGATGATGCGGGTCAGGATATCTCTTCGACTTCGGATGAAGAGGATGCAACAGAGAAAATTGTAGGAGATGCCGACGTGCACCAAGCACCTAAAAACCAACAAAAATCGCAGCTTGGTGCGAACACTAGTGCTAACAAGACGAACTATGAGAGTGCTAAAAGCGCTGATTATTATCCGATGGATGTATTAAATTTGCTTCTAAGAGAGAGTCGCAAACGAGAAGTTTTGATGTTGAATGTGTTGAAAGGTTTCGTGGACAGTCAAATAAACGCCAGAAGTCCCGGACCAAGTAGTAGTGCTTCGACGATGCCGTCTTACCACATTATGCCTGATCTAAGTCGAAATATCGTTGACTTTACTGGTGAAGAAGGAAGTATTTCGGCTCGGGAATGGCTGGAGAATATTATGAGTATGAAGGACCTTCACAACTGGCCCGAAAGCTTTACTCTGGAGATTGCGAGAACACATCTTAAAGGAGGAGCATATTACTGGTTCAAAGTTCATCCCAAAGAAGTAAAATCCTGGAATGAATTCCAAACTATTTTTGGAAAAACATTTTTGAATGCAGAAAGTACGACTACAAAATGGAAGAAAATGACCGAACGTTCACAACGTAAAGATGAATCTACGACAGCGTATTTTCACGAGACGATCATGTTCTCCCAATTTTTAATTTCAACAACTACGAGAACGAAATTATCGCAGGTAGCAGAATCGGAAAAGGTGATTTATCGGAGGTCCCCACTACGGAGTCAGTTGTTTGCAGAGAATCAATCAAGTTAGAAGAACTGAACATTGGAGATTACAAAATTGAAGAAGATTTAGAGGACCTTGTAAGTGTGGTTAATGAGTATCGCGAAACTTTATCGAAAAGTATTTCCGAATTAGGATGTACGGGCCTGATTGAAATGCGAATAACGTAGAAACCCGGAAGTAAGCCGGTAAGTAGCAAAGCTCTTTCTGCTAGTATTAAAGAGCGCAAAACTCTGAAAAATATCATTAAAGAATTAAAAGAAGAAGAGATAGCCACCGAGACAAATTCCTCTTACGCGAGTCCAGTCTTATTTGTTACCAAATTCAGATGACCACTTAGCATTGTTGAACGGTGCGGAATTATTCATTACACTAGATCTT
>JAAAKG020066594.1:0-17551 GCA_010014905.2 Druon quercuslanigerum
TTCGGGTCACTCTTGTGCTCCCCCCCCCCCCCCCCCTCTCTCTCTCTCTCTCTCTCTCTCTCTCTCTCTCTCTCTCTCTCTCTCTCAAAGGGCATGGATGACACTCTGTAGCCTTGTGGTTGGGCTTCCAACTTGCGAATTCCCATGGTTGTGTTCCTAGGGTAGCTCCTTTGTCTTTGCTTGTAGAGTGAGACACCTGGATTCTTGGATTCGTCCTCTCTTTCTGTCTTGTCGTAGGTAGTGGTTGGAGCCATCCCGGCATTAAGTTTTTCAACCCTAGCCAACCCTCCATACGCAGTCGTGCATACTGCGCCTTGTTGTTTTTGACAGCTCTCGCACTTGCCGTAGTAATAAACATACACACGAAACAAAAAGGAAATGAAAAACAGCATTAACAGTATTTCTCGACCAAATGAGAGTGCTCCCTGAGAAGGAAAGAAAATGAACGAAAGTACTCTCGTTTTTCATCATGCCGATGTAAGAGAATTCTTCTAATTGTGTAAGCAACATTTACTACAGCATTAGTAAGGTTAGTTAACGTGACAGGTGCAAAACACCACGTCACAGTTTATATATATATATATATATATATATATATATATATATATGTGTGCGTGTGTGTGTGTTGGTAAAAATATGGCTAAGTAGTAATACTCTGCTTTCTCCTGCATATCTCCGTTTACATAAATCCCCACTATCTTCCATTTCTCACCTACCATCTTTACCTCTTCTACTATTAATCCTCACCTCTCATAAATTCCTTATGCCTTCTCTTCAATCCTACTTTATTCCAGTAACATATCCTCCATTCGACCCTACAATCCTTGTTTGTCTCTTTTTGCCTCTTACTTTTTTTTTATTTTCCTATCTTCCGTTCCTTCCTCCCCTAGTTCCCCTGCAACTCATTTCTTACTAACTCTTCCCGTTCTTCATCCCAATCTTACCATACTACATCTATCTGTATTCTCCCATATTTAAACCATGTTCTTCTTCCCTTTTTTCTTTCCTCTTCCTCTATTTTCCTTAACTTGTATTGCATGCTCCTTCCTACCCATGAGAAATCATCCTCTATTCTCTCCGAGCTTCCAAATAACGTCCTCTTCTTTGTCATCACTTCCTTCTTATGTGCTCATTTCTGTAGTTTCACCAGTACTATTCTCTTGCCTCTTTGCTCTTCTCTTCCTACACTTCACACTTCCTCTATCGCTACCTTAGCATCAATCCTTTTTAGTACTTCTTCCGCTCCTACCTTGCATCTTCTCTACGTTTTATATTATTACCCTCCTGCTTCTCTAGTTTTTGCTCCAATGACTGCATCCTCTTTTCCAACTGTTCCCTAACTTCTTCCCATTTTTTGATTTCTTTCCTAAGTTCAGCCATTTCCCGCCTAATTTCTTTCCTCAATTCCTCTCCCCTTTTTTCCTTCTTTTCTTTATAAATTCCCATTTGTTCTATCCTGACTTCGCGAATTTCTTTCAGTCTTTCCTCTATCCTCTGATCTTCAGTTTCATCCCCGTTTCCTCTCTCTTCCTTTTGGTAAAAGCCTCAACCAATCCTACGCTTTTTGCTCTTAATCTCTCCTTTTCTATAGTTTTCTTGTACTTTCTCCCTTCCTTACTTTCTTTGATCTCCTCTTTGTGTGTACTAAATACCTTCTACTGTAAATCCGATTTTTCCTCGATGTTACTCTCTTCGCTATCCATGAATCTAATTTCAAACTTTCCCGCCTTCTATCCTTCCCTGCTTCTATCTATCGTCGCGTTCTGGTACCTGTATTGTCTTTCTCCGTCTCCACCTAAACCTGCTACTACTAACCCGATCAACCCAGTCCTTCTACCCTGTCACAAATCTCAAACCAACCTAACATCAACTTTCACACAAATCAATCTCAATCCTCAAAAATATCATCAACCCCTTTTCAACTGCACAATCCTTCAAACAATCTCCTAGATCCAAATCCTTCTATACACTTCCACAATTCACTAACCTCAAATTTCACCACTATTATCGGAAAAACTCGGCACCCACAATTCCTACTATCTTACACTTTCATACCAGAAACAGAAGCTATTAATAATTTTAGATGCTAATTTTGTTTGTCTACTGGTCCCTATGCAATTTAACTAATCCCGTTTTAGCTGTCCTCAAATGAAGTAGCAAACCAATTTTTAATTAAAAATAATAACCCCAGAGAACTTTTCAGAACTCTAGTTGAATATTTTATTTTGAGGTTAGTTTTTAGAAGATAGACGCTTCCTTCGAAAATTGATTTTTGCAGTTTTTGAGAGCCCAAAAAAGCCCAAAATTCTAGCGAGGTTTATTTTTTTAATTATTTCAGTTTTCTGCAGTGGAGGTGCTGGCAGCTAGCACCTCCAATCAAAAGCCTGTTTTTTTAACAAAACTAAAAGAACCCAAAAATCAGAATCGGTGCCCCAAGAAGCTAAAAAAAAGCCCAAACTTATCGATTAAAGGTAATATTCAAATTCCGTTGTGGAGGTGCTAGCACCTAGTTTACATTGATATTTATACCTTTATTAGAGAAGTTTTTACAAACTTGCATCTTAATCCTCAACTAAACTTTCTCTAAAGCCCGATCCGCAGTCCACAGCTGAAAATTAATTTCTGTAAAACGTAATTCACGTTTTTCGAGAAAAATTTCTATTTACTTAAAAAAAACAGGCCTATTTATTTAAAAAAAACTTCATAATGTGTATTCATTTATGAAAGCCTATAAATGAAATAATTGTAAAGTGTGGATTTGTGTATACAAGTTGTTTAAATAATGAGGAAAAAGCAGTATGTCAAACAAAGATTCAAGTGCGTATGTGCGTATTACCTGTCATATTTAATAATAAATCAATAATTTAAAATAGTTAATTATAGTAAATAAAAAAATAAGATTGGACCAATAGTCTATAACATTAAAAATAATTTTTTTCGTACTGTAACCTGCCGGACAGTCGTTATAACTGGACGAGTTGTAGTTATTTTCAATATAAAACATCACAATTCGTTAAGAATTGTATAGTAGGTCCGGATGCAATTCATAGAGAAATAGGAATTCAAAATAAAAATTTTGAAAAACTTTTAATAATTTATTTCTGAAGCTTGGCGTGAATCGGACTTTTGTAACTTCCAGAGTTTCGTTTATCGAGCGAATTTTGAACAAGCAAAGAATCCTCATGACAAAAATGCGGAGAAAACTATGATAAAGTTTTTTGAAAAGTATCAGATCAAAATAATTAATAATTTAGGAATAGTGATGATTTTATTTAGTGTCATTGTCATCACTCGCAAAACTTTAATTGGAGAATAGATAGTATATTTAATGCTATCACGATGATTCATTTGGATATATAGATATATTTCGGCTTCCAATCTTATACAAAACTACAAATTTTTCCGATGGAAAAATTTCCAATGTGCATAAAATCAATTTGAAAAAGCAGAAAAGCAAGCTGAGTGCGACGAATAAATATCGAAGTTGGATGATCAAAGTCCACAAACTGGGCACATTTTTAAATTACATTTTTTTATTATTTTCACGAAGAGTCAGACTTTAGCTGCTCGACTGTATAATACATCCTGATCGGGCGTTGGGCACCTACTGGAATATCAATGACTTCTTCTCGTGACAATGGGCTAATCATACCGCTTTTCATGTTTATTTTCGCGCGTTTTTTATTGTGAGTTTTAAATGTGTATATTCCAGCAAGTACATTAGGCTTCTCTAAAATTGCAACGACGTCACCATTGGATGTTGACAATACAATTTGTTCTGTTGATGGAATTGGCACATACTTTTGTCTTCCTACTCTTATGTCAATGGATTTATTCGCAAGAAACGTGTATCTTTGAAGTTCGAATATCAGGAGTGGATTCGTTTTAGGACTAAGTCGAATAAGACTAAGTTTTTCAAGATCAAATCCAGATGCGTTACCAGAAGGCAGACTTGCAGGAGGTGCCATCGGCCTGGAAGGAGGAGGACGCCTGGCAGGAGGAGACCTAGACCTGAGGCGAATAGGAGACTCGGCAGTAGAGGGAAACATCTCAGTTGAATCGTACTTATCGAAATCATAGGTAGGTCTGCAACGAGGAACACCAGGAATAGGCGCACCATTAGGTAAACAATCAAACTGTGAACTTAACTCTGCAACAAAAAAGAGAGAATTACAATTTTTTGAGGTTGGTGTTTTATGCACAAAAAGGGCTCCTCAAAAGTGCAACAAAATTTGTGTAGTTTTATGCTGTTGCAAAAAGGAGTTTCAGAGTCTCATTTTGAGATTTTACGGGAAATGATTCATTTTTGAATTGTTTATTACTCTTTGGTATTTGGACCAAATCAGGTTTTAGATTAGTCACAACCGTTATGATGTATGTTAACGCCTAAGCGTTTGGAGAAACTCGGATGAGGAAATGGTAAAAATTATGCAGTGATAAGTAAGTTACAATTTCAAAGGAACTAGTTATTGTTGCCTTTACTTCACAAAAAAGTAACTAGTTATCATTACCTTTGTTGTTTAAAAATTGAACTGTTGAAAAAAATAACTAGCGTTACTTTTTTAATACATAAATATCATAATTACTGACTTTTTAAATGCTAACTGGTATTCCTTTTGCATATAAAGGTGTGTGCAAAGAAAAAGCTGTAAAATTCAATACATTTTGTGCAGAATAAAATTTTCGAATGGTGAACTCGACTAACCTAAACATTCTAAAATTAAGTTTTATGCAAAAAAATTTTAAGTAAACAGTGTTTCCCTCTGTGTACACACTTCTATTTAAAACAGAAGCACGAATTTATATCTAAAACATATTTAATCCTAGTATTTATTAAGTAAAAAAAGCCTAATGAATTTTGAAGTTAGAGCTTGAGTCCTGAGAGACCTGAATGGATATTTATTTTAGATATAGAATTCCAAAGACGTTTCGAGAACGTTTTAAAACCGGTTCTTGGTCAGGCTAAATAATTTTATGAAAACGTCTAATTTTTTGAATATGTCCTAATGTTAAAAAGCAAAAATAAGATGACCGCTTCCATGTGATTTATCAAATTATTTTTTCGAATTTCTAGGCTCTGCTGTGGAACCCCTTTTACTTTTGAAAATTTTGGTATTCAATTAGGACTCAACTCTTTGAAAAATCCCTGGACAGTAAGTTTTATTTTGATCTGATTTGTTTTCCGTGTGCTTGTGCCTCACATAGGGGCTGCCATTTTGTTTTTGAAAAGTGAAATTTAAATTTGAAATCAAGTGCCTGAAAAACTCCTTCACACTATTTTTCATGCAGAATATATCTTTTTTTTATTTTTGCCATTTTCCGTATTCGGGACCACTGTGCATAGCTCATACCAAAACGTTAGAAAATCTCTATTACTCCAGTAAAATCTTTAATAGCATGTTATTAAAAGCGATTTACTTCTTGATTGAAATAAAAAAATCTTATTTTCCGTGTAAAAATCACAAGCGGATTACTGCAGAATTTTTTTTTCTTAGACAATTCAAAATCAGAGATAGTGCCGATTTTGAGACTGACCTTGGACCCAACTGCCCGAACATACTTCCACTCCGAAAGCAAACAGGCGTGGGCGCATGAACCGTTGCCGTTGGATCCCAGTGGGCACAAAGTTAAAGAACATCATTACAACGGCTCAAAAACGTCTTAAGTCAGTCCAAATAACGTTCCATAAACATACAATGTTCTAGAGACGTTTCAAAGACATATTTCGAACATGAAACGTTTTTAAAACATAATTTGGCCTGACTTAGGACACTTTTTAAAAGTTCAATTAACGTATTTTGACTTGTACGTACAAAAAAAGTTTTTAGGACATTCCAATTACGTTCTTAAATTTCATGCCTACTATTATTTTACTGTGTGATAAACATATTTTGAAAATTGTTTTTCTAATACAAAGAAAGTTGGCTACAAGCATCAGAGCCCCACTGCTGGTCGACGCGAGCTCGCCATCGTGCTTATTCGCTACGTGCGTGCCTATCGTTGTGGGTGAACAGTCGCAACGTCATGACGCAGTTAAACAGTTATGCCGTTCGAGTACTTACCGCGACGCTCTTGTCTTGATATTACTAGGTTTCCTAAATAATTGTTGATATTTCGTGAAAAATCCAATTTCCTCTTTCAAAAAATGTCCATATAACCTTTAATTGTAAAACCTGTTTTTTATAGCGTTTCTGATAAATTGATGATTTGCATCTTGATATATTCTTTTCAGTTGTCATTAAAAAAACAAAACCTTAAATTTCGTTAGCTTTTTTCAAAAATTGATCGATTTCTGTTCAGAAAACCAAAACGTATAAGCTTAAAATTTTTAGAAAATGACACATTTCTTTAATTTTTGATAACTTTCTTTATAAAATATTAACTTTAATTTCTGTTAACAAATCTTAGCTTGATATTTTCCTTATTTTCCATAGAAAATTAAAATCAATTGGTAACATTGTAATAATTCTGAGTGAAAACTTGTACATCTGTTTACCGAAAAGTGAGTCACCAAAGATTAGTACAAAATTACTAATTCTATTAGGCGAGATATTTCTTATTTAACAGTGGTAAGCAACTCATTGCTTGATATAAATAAATAAATTTACTTAAGGCTGTATATAATAATTAACAAAAGCTTATTAAAATGAAAATCGCGAAAAATGTAAAAGATATTATTAAAACGACGCAATGATCTGCTTATCTTAACTCTAATGAAATAGTGCGAAGTTCATATTGTTAAATTTTAAATCCAATGTACATAGATAATGTACAAGTAATAAACTTTTCAGAGCAATAGATTCTGTGATATAACTGCGAAAATATGTTCACTTTTTTGAAAAATAATTTGTTTGTAATGTTGCAAATTGTAAACGGTTTATAGTTTTAAAAAACTGCAAGATAAAAAAAATACTTTTATTTTTGCGCAGAGATCATAAGAATTATTTTATTAAAAAATTATTATTAAATAAACTCCAATATTAATTAAAAAATATGAATTTTCAAGTAAAATGATAAATCTTCCGTAATAATTAAATTAATTTCTTACAAAAGAGTTCAGCGTTCGGCTAAGTAGGTCAATGTTTATTCAGAAAGATAAATTTTTAGCGAAGAAGATTCATTTCGTACAAAAAAGAATTTCCAAATAAATACATAAATTTTTAACCAAATGCTGTGATTTTTGAGTAGAAAAGATCATTTTACAAACAAAAATATCAATTTTACCCTAGTAATACGCCTAATAGGTTACCAATAGAAACTGTTTAAAACCATGTAGGATGCAGATAGCTTTCTATTTTATCTTAAGTCGTTCTTAAGATCTTTTTTTATTTGAATATGGTTTCTAATGGCTTGTATTCTAATGGCTCTATGAGGTTTTTAATGGTGAAATTCAATTCAATTGATCCAATTGAAAATCGAAGATCTGTATTGGAATTGGCCGTAAAGATAATCTATTAGGTACTGCTTTTTCACGAATATGGCACAAGTTTAAAATTGCTATTCTAATGGATGCTATTAGGATTTGTAATGGCTACTCGGGATTAAATTAATCAATCATCAACTCAAAATAATGGTTTCAAAGTGGATCTATGAAAAACCTATTAGGTTCTGCTTTCTCGCGAATAGCACAAGTGTAAAACTGCTTCTCTAAGAGGATTTGTTAGGAATTTTCATTTGAGCGTGAATTTAAGTTAATCTATGTCAATGTCTATGTGGCTCTACGATGCACTTATCAGGTACTGCTTTTTCACGAATATGGCACAAGTTTAAAATTGCTGTTATAAGAGATTCAATCAGGATTTGTAATGGCCAATCGGGATTAAATTAATCAATCGTCAACTCAAAATCATGGTATCAAATCGGGTCTACGAGGAACCTATAAGATTCTGCTTTCTCGCGAATGCGTTGCGAGTTCCGAGGACACAGAACATTAGATCCTAATCGAAGCAACTTCACAAGTTACTGCGGACCAGATAAATACCAGTTAGAAACCAAATAGAAAAACCAATTGAGATCCACTAAGGACCAAATAGTTAATGCATTTTTAATACCAAATAAACACACATTAGAATCCACGTTAGAAGTTACTGCGCACCCAATAGATGGCAATTAGAAGCCAAAAAAATCCATTTAGATGCCACTTAGGAGCCGATATGTAATGAATTGCGAGTAACCGAATAGAGTGCCCATCAGACCCTAATCGAAGCCACTTTGCAAGTCACCACGAAACCGATAAAAACCAGTTAGAAGCCGAATTGAAGAACGAATTAAGATCCACTTATGACAACAGGTAATGATTGTGAGTAACAAATACATAGCACGTCAAATCCTAATCAAAGTCACTTCGCTAATTAATAGGCACAAAATAAATGCCAATTAGAAACCAAATAGAAAAACGATTAGGTTTCACTTAGGATCCGAGAGGTACTGCAGTGCGAGTACCTAATACACAACACATCAGATTCTTATCATGTCCAGTACAAAAGTTTCTACAAAGCGAAAAGTAAACCATATAGAATGGGAGTACAAATGCCGCAATAGGAATTTTTAATAGGTTAAACCCGAAAATGGAATAGTGACATTTTCAGATGAATCTGTAAGGATCATCCACATATTCCTTTACACGAAAGTGTACAGGTAATCGTGAAGGCTCCAGTGCTGGACTTTATCGAAGGAGTCTCTTAATGAGCCTGTCAGGAACCTGTATTTAAGATAACCTTTTACTGGTACTGTACTGGTTCCTGTACAGGTCCCTTTGCGAAAAAAATTGACACAAATGTTTCTTGACAGAAAACCATCAAAGTAACCCTTGAAAGGATCCTGGACATATTCCTGTACATAAACCTACGCCTCAATTGACTCGGCGAAGGAACCTCTACGGGATCATTTGAACAATACTCTGAACAATACTCAAAATGAGAAAGTAACAGTTTAAAAATAATCCATTTACCCTAGATTCTCAAAAAAAGACTGTAAACCAATTTATGGCGCCAAGCATTTCTAATTTCGCTAGTAAAAGTACTACGCTGAAAAAATCACTATTTGCGAAAAATTTAACAATACAAAAAAAATTATAGGTATATTATTTTACTGTTATATTCACCAATAGAGTTCAGAATGAATGCCACATTGAAGACCAAAGTATAAACGACCCTCATTTTTTCCAAAAAGAAGGAATATTTTAGTGCTTCATTATGTATGTATCATACAATCGTATCATATATTCGTTATCTCACAAACTATAAACTTATATGCGTGTGGCTTATCATTCTCAAATATTAACATTTCGTTAATGTCAGCTGCAAGGCCGCAAAGCTGAATACTCAGCAAGTCAGCGTCTAGTAATGGAGGATAAAATATTATTAATATTCTTTAAAATCTAATTATTTTTTATTAAATGTAGAAATTTTCGACAAGAAGATAACTGTATTTTCATTCAAAACTGCTAGCTTAGCTTAAAATTGTTGACGTGCTTGGTTTACAAAAATGATAAGTTTGGTTTAAAATTAATTTTTTAAATTGAAATTTTATCTTGTTTTCTAAAATTCATATCTTCAGGAGAAAATTCAGATATGCTGGTTGAATATAGATAGATGTAGTTTAAAATTTATCTTTTTTGTTGAAGATAAAACTATTCCAGTTAAAGATTCATTGCTTTAGTCGAAAATTAATATTGTTGGTAGCAAATTAATCTACCTGGCATCTTTTCCGTGTCATGCAATAGAAACTCAACAAAAAAATCAGCAAGACCAACTTTTAAATTGGTGAAATTCGGATTCTACGTTAAAATTCCCATTCGATGGTCACCGAGTAATAATATTAAGCGTGTAAAAAAACAACTTGTTTGCGAAGAATAGAAAAAGCCACATCAACAGAAAGAAGAAATTCCATTTGTGTTTACAGTTTCTTTCTAGGTCTAATTATGAGGAAAAAGTGGCAGAAAATCGAAGTAAAGGAGAGACATTTCTACAACTAGGAAAGGCTCTGTAGAAACTTGTATGAAGTGTTCCACTTGAAAAAAGGGATTGGCGGACTCTCACAGTGAAATGAATGCTAAACATATAGAAGAGTAGCTCTGACACGGTTTAACAGTCTTACCAGCTAATTCTGTAGTCATTCTAAATCGAACGCCGTAGAACACAATGCTGGATCCAAACTTGAGAAAAGTGACTAACGCCATTCCTAAAGTAACCGATACTTTTAATGCTTACCATGTGTGGGATCTCGCAAATTAAGTGAAGGATGAGGATTTGGAAGCCGAGAAGCGGGTGAAGTCAATAATAGGAGACAGCCAGATAAATATAAATAAAACAGGGTTTATTAATCAACTTACACCGTTGAGTTTCGAAGTCGAAAATGTAGGTTCCAATCTCGACGGCGTTGCTCGAAACCTGGTTGGGGTTTGTTGGACGGTGGCTTCCTTCAGGGATCACCCTTAAGGGTAGGTTGGTAAGCTGGTGGCTGGTAAGCTGGTAAGCTGGTAAACTGGTAAGCTGGTATGTTTAGGCATGCACGACTGGTGGTAGAGATAATCAGCACAAGACTGGACAGGATTAAGGTGCAGGGAGCACAAGACTAACTGTCTTCGGGGACTGGGGTTGTTGTTCCCAACTCCTTCTCCTAGGCCCACAGGTCCGTATCGTAGTGGGATGCTTGCAACTTTATTACACATGTCAAAACCAAATTGGAGTAAAGCTAATCCGGTAGAAGCCCCATGCCTCTTTTTGCATTAGCGAACGGAATCCCTACTGCCAAGACCGACCGCCCGGAGGGATACTGGAGTCTGATGGAATGGGGACCAGGACTTCCTGGTGGTCCTCCTTAAGGATACTCTACTTCCGAGAGGGTAGAGGGGGAAGCAGCCCAAAATTAAGAACCGGAAGCAGAGGCGAAGGCCTCTGCTCACAGGGTCGGGTTACCCAGCTTAGGAGACGTAGACCACGAGGCGGGGTGAAACATTGGAAATCAAATGGGCGAAGCTTCACCGAAGGCGGAATATAAAACAAAAATAGTTTAAAACCGTTCAGATTCTCAATACAGAAAGTCTCTTTATGTAAGCTTACTGTTTCTATTTTTCTTTCTTTTGAACGGGATCTATCCTTACTTGGGTTTATCATTGGCTCACAGAAGGAAGTTTGCGGAATCCACGGCAGACCAATGAGAAAAAAGAAGGGATTCAAGAAATCCTAATCTAATTCTTATAAATATTCTCAAGAATCTTCCTCTTGATAGCCATAATAAATGTATGATTTTTAATTCCGCCTGTACTTTCCCTATTTGATTCTTTACTTTTGCATGCAAATTTTCAGGTAAATACTAATACTAAATGTGGTGGAAACGAAGTGCGCTAGGTGTTAACTATTTTGTTTGAACTCCTCAATAATAGAGTCGCTGCTGGAGGTTTGCCGTTTTGATTCCGCTTGAGATATTTATTCACTTTTATTAATGATTCAGCTTCCCTCCAGGTGCGCAACATTACAGCATATGAAAAATAGTGAGCTTAAGCTGCTGTGGGGTCCCGTAAGGTATTGTAAACTCAATTTAATAGAACTAATTTGTGCTTGCATGCAGGAACAAAATGGCAGACTAGACACCAAAGTTCGCGGGACAGAAAGCATTCTTTGGGGGTCAAGATTAATGGTTGCAAAAAAAGTCATGAAGATATTTAAAACATATGAAGAAATAACTGGAATCTATCAATAATAATTAAGTTTGTAATAAAATGATGTAAAATTGACAATTGATTATGACTTAAAATTAATTAACAAGGTCCTCATTTATACATTGGTTTTGGTAAAATTATATTGACCGTTTGATAATGCATGTTTTACGTCAAAAGATATTATCTATACAGAAAATAAATGTACCCCTTTCAAAGAACATTCTTGAAGTTTTAGAAAATTTCGTATCGTAATCGCAATTCATAAAACAAAGTCCAAAGCCTACTCTTTAAAAAATGAGATTTGTAGCTTATCAGATGCAACGTCAGATCCAAAACCAAGGAGCTATATTCTATATTAAAATAATAATATTTTGTTATTTAAATTTTTTTTACTACAATATTAGATAGTTCAGATAGACTATTTCCTGGTTATTAATTGAAAGCAAATAAATCTTAATATTATAATCATAATTAGAAGATATCAGCTAGATGTTTAGCCTGCGGGTGGGGACTGAACTTCTTTGAGAGGTTTTAATTGTTTCCTACTGGTCGAAATTTAAAAAAAAATTACTGGTAAGCTTTATTTGTCAACATCCAATATAATTTTACCAAAGAATAATTATTATAATAAATTACCATACGCGACGAATTTCGTATTTTAAGCTTCGCATAAATATCCATGCTACCGGTAAACATTTTTTAAGACTACTCAGCAATCATGTAATGTTTATTCATGTCCTTGGTCCAGATTAAAAAAGAGTATAATGTGAGTATAATTTTAGCAATAAAAAAAATTATTAACAATTTATTAAATTTGGCGATGAGTTCAACTGATAATTTTGTTATTTTATCATCTTAGAACTACTCCATACCAAAAACACTTTTGCTCAGTTGAATCGATGGTACAATCAAAAAGTTCCCAATGGGGACACAATTCCTACAATTGGCCTATGGACATATTTTCACTGACGTCCTGAGAACCTCTTAAAGACATGGAAAGATCCAAAAGATGTGCTAAAGATGTCAACTCACATGATATAGAGGTACATTCCAAGGATGTCTTTAGGTTGTCCCGGTGCCCACTGGGACCAATTGGGATCAGATGTATCCTGTGAGTAAGCTATTCCAACTCAAGAAAACCCTACTTAACTGTATAAATGTCCTAAAATAGTGAAATTATTCGGGATCAGTTACAGTCTGTCAATAAGTGGGACGATGGTCGGGGTAAGGGGGGGGGGGGGCTATAGCACAGGCTTTGACCAACTCTGTCGGCTTTCAGGTTCGATTCCCGCCTCACACTCTGGAAGAGCCTCGGTGGCCCATGCTGTGGGACTATTACCTCTAGAGAAAAAGGTTCTTTAAGCACTTAGGGCTGTTGCTCTTAGTGGTTCGGAACCCACCTTAAACTGTAGGGCCCCTCCTACAAGCAAGTAGGTGTGTGGGAGGTGTATAAAAAATAGGGAAGAAGGTACAAGAAAAATTTAAATCCTTAGGAAACACATTAGAAGCTTCCATCCATATAGCCTGTAAACAGGTATTCCATCTCAATAAACTTGAACGAAATCCTTCATAAATTGCACATCCAACACAAAATCAGTTCACTTTAGGTATCCAAAGAAAGTCTGTACTTTCTATCGGTAGTCTGGGGATCACCCTGTCATGTGAGATTATCAGGTTGAGAAAAGCGGATTGCGTAGTCAGAGGTAGCCTGTGAACAAGCTATTCGACTCCGAGGGAACTTCTAGAAACTCTCAATGACCTTTCCCAGCTGCCGACCGCCGCTTCTCTCGAGAAGGCTATGGACACTCCATGCTTTCTAAATGAAGGATCATAAACGCGATCTAGCGTATTCTCCGATCCTTAAAACAAGATAATCTACGACTTCACATTACTTCTGGATGTATTGCTGTTTTTTTTATTGTTTTCTTCATGAAAGTGTCTTTCGCAAAGAAATAGAAAATCGTATAAGCATTTGAATTGCATTTTTATTTCGACCATATTAAAGCAACCTCCAAGCCAGTTTAGTCGTTTAAATTAATGAATACCAGCAATGAAAAACATGGTAATTACCGCGTTGATGAGCGTTACAGGTTCACGGGGTTCGGGAAAGGGAAGAAACTTTGCGCCATCTAGAGTATACTTCGAGCGGGATCAGAATAATAATACTTCAAGGTTGGCTTTCTCCTAGGCACGCTAGTTCCCCCACTGCGGTCGTTCTTTGCGCGGTTGGGGTCGCTCTGACATGCGCGTTCAAGGGTTTCCCAAACTACAAGCTATTATTAACTCGAATTCACCATCGCTGAATAAGTTGCCTATTTACAGGCTATCTGTATACATACCGCGGGTCGCTTTAAATAAGGTTTTATACGTATGTTACAGAAAAGTTCGCAAAACCATTTCAATAACTTGTGTGCACTGACGAGGATCGTCATAGTAGGGTCACCCAATTGGCGCAAAGAAGATTTTTGATTATGTGCCACTAATCTTGTTATCTTAAATTTCGTGAAAAAATAATTGCAAAATTTTGTTTTGTTCACTTTAAAGAATAACCTCAATAGGGGTTGGTATGTCAATTTAAATTTGCAATCGTGTTAGATCTGCGGGGGATAGTGAAAAAAATGTATATAACTACGCACATTGCACAGGTAAACCTAGACAGTTTAATTAAATTAAATAAATTTTTTAGTGAAAAAAAGGAGACAAATGGAGAAAAGTGTTGATAGATTATCTATAACGGGTATCGATTTTTGGCTTTGCTAATGTTGCTGAGCTTCTTATTCAGAGAATTTAGCAATGAATCATCAGGCGCCCATCAGTGTCCCAACAGGAGTTTAACAGTTGTAATATTAACTTTCTCTAACCAAAAATTCATTTTTTGTCTTTTCTAATATTATTGAGTCTCATAATCAGAATATCAGGCTAATTTTAAATAAACTAAGGTCTAGGTACTTCCCGCTTGAATGTAATCCATATTGCAGAGGTAAGTGTCTACCCCTATAATACAAATTTATCCCGAGTATGAACTAAACAAAAAATGTACAGAATTTATTAACAAAATTTTGAGAAATCTAAAAATCAAATTTTTCCGGAAACGGTTTAGCCGATCGTGATGGTTAAAAGATATGTTATAGAGGGCATTAAAGAAGTTCTTTATAGTTTAAAAAATGAAAACAACTGCTGGATACTTGAATACTAAATGATGGAATTATTGAAAATAGATTTCATGCATAATTTATTTTTAAATTAATGTTAATATTAATAAAAAACTAACAAATATACTAATTGTGAATAAAGAATTTTTATTATCAAATTTTGTTATACAATTTGTGAGAGCTGTATTAGCCTACTAAAAGTATAGTACTCTCAGAATGCCCCATCTCTTACCAACGTGGAGGTGCAGATACACTTTAAAGAGACTTTTTGTAGCCTGCTCGTTCTGAATCGGACAGGAACTAGAACCGTTGGAAGAAAGAGTTACACATTTGTTTTTATCATTAAAAAAACTGCTTTCCACATTATTCGTTAAAAAAGTAAATGTCTCGCTGCCTGCCCCTCCATACTTTTACAAAAAAGCATTCGCTTTCCAATGTTCTCTTTTCTAATGTAACGATTGAATACCAACAGTTGTTTCAGATCGCTGCGTAAAGATGTTCAAGGAAAAGACATACTGCCGGAGACGCAGGCGGGCTTTGGAGAGGGAAGGAGTACCATTAACAATACTTACGTTTTGCAGCACGTGATGGATAGAGAACTAGTCAAAAAGGGTGCCAAAGTGTACGCGTTTTTTGTAGATATAAAAGGCACGTTCCCTTCGGTGGATAGGGGGAGGTTGTGGGATGCAATGGAAGAGAAGGGAGTGGAGCGAGGCCTGATCGAGGGTGTGAAGGAGGTATATGAGGATACGAAAGATAGGGTGAAAAGAGGGAAGGGAATCTTTGAACGTTTCTGGATGGATAGTGGGTTGCGGCAGGGGTGCCCGCTTAGCCCAACGCTATTTTCAATTTTAATCGCAGATATGGAAAGTAAGCTAGGTTATGGTCACTCGCATATGCAGATGATATAGTGCTGCTAGCAAAGAGTGAAGAGACTTTACAGGAGATGAAAATATTGAGAAGATACTTTAAGAAAAATAGGTTAGAGTTAAATGCGGTCAAGTCGAAGGTCATGATGTTTAGAAAAGGAGGAGGGAGAGATAAAGGTGGGGAATGGAAGTGGAAAGGACAAGCGGTACAGGAGGTAAAAGAGTTTGTATACCTGGGCTTCCTGTTTCGGAAGAATGGGGGAGTGAATGGTTATATAAAAAAGAGTGAGAAGGGCGAATGTGGTGATAAGGCAAGTATGGGGGCTGGGAAAGAGGTTGTTGGCCGATGGTTTTATAAGCAGAATTAAATTTTTTGATTCGCATTTTTGCCAAGAAAATTGAACAATTTTTATTTTGAAGCACTAATGCTTAAGATATGTCAATACTAATAATTCTAAGCTAGAGATTTATTTTTTGAAATGCTTAACATTGAATATTAACATACTAAAAGTTTTCTAAATTAAAGAATCTTTTATTTTTAGGTCTACAATATTGAGTGTTCAGTATTGATAACAGTTCAAAACAATCTGGTACGATTGAACTTTTTTTGAATAAATGATATACAGATACACAAATTTGAAATATTATATCTCTGTAAAAAAATTTAAGAATTTAAAATTTTAAGCCCGCAAAATATGAGTCTATATTTTCACTGAAATACGAGTAATTAAATTTTGTACCGACTTTTTAAATTTTCCAGTCGTAAATATTAACTATCTACAAAACTGTTGAATTTTGAACTAAAAAAATTGAATTTTCTACAGAAAGAGATGTATTTTTAAAAAAGAAAGATGAATATTCAACAAAATTGTTTCATTTAGAGATTCTAAAAATTATATCTCGCTATAGTTTAATCGTTCTTGAGATAACGAAGATGTGATGTAAATGAATAATTAATCATGAAGCACTGGAATATTCCTTCATTACACGTTTCGAGAAATTCTCCATTAAAAAATTAGTCAGTTTTGTATCTACTTAGAAAAAATGAGGGTCCTTCATACTCCTGTGATCATCTTGGCAATCATCCTTAACTGTATTCGTCAATATTCTAGTACAACAATATACCTATTATTCTTAAAATATTGTTCAGCTTTTCGCAAATAACAATTTGTCCCACGTTATTTTGCTCAAATGAAATTTTGATTGCAATTGATTGATTTTTTTTTATCCGATTTAAGAGACCTATGATCACTTTCTGAAAGAAATCGGGCTTTAGTAGGGCGCTGGATATATTTCCCTATTTCTAATTAAGCGCTCGTCGGGTAAAATGGAGAGAGCCTAAATAGTTTTGTAACGCTGTTTTAGCCAGGTTCTAGCTAGAACTTCTGATCAGGCCCTAACTAGAGTGCCCTGTTATCGCCCGGCGATTAGTAGGGACTACTTTACAACTTCTTACAATGAAAATAAATGTAATTTTTTCTGAACATTTATAGTTTTTCATAAGGCGGGAATTTTGTTGAAAAAAAAAATCAGGATACAGATGGATTTGCCATATCTATATGAGGTACGGGATTCTTTAATAGAACTTTAAAGGGCACCCATGAGTTTTTTCTAAACGAGATATTCTTATAGGAGCTCACACCAGTATTTTCTGAACTATATATTCTGATAGGGGCCCCAACCAGTTCAACCGGATCGGAACCGAACCTTAAACAGGGAAAGATGAGGAAATTTCCGCTTGGGATTCTTGTAGGTATGTCACGTCCCGAGCAAATAGGCAAGGGTAGTATAGAAATTTGGTATGAGAGAGACCAGGGTGCTGATTATGTCAGGTTGGTAAGGCCTGACAATTTATTTTTGTTTGTGGG
>JAAAKG020066605.1:0-17551 GCA_010014905.2 Druon quercuslanigerum
TAAAAATTCATTTGTTTTGGTTGAAAATTTAACTAATAGGTTGAAAATGATTGTTTTTTGTTGAAAATTCATATTTTTAGACTAATAAATTCAACTCTTTGGTTGAAAGTTGAACCACTATCTTAAAAATTTTTTTTTTTTTCGTTAAAGACTTTTAATGTTTTCATGTGTTGCGTTAGACTAATCAGACAATATATAAAATATATATTATATTATTTAGGAAAATTGTTTATTTAAATAGAAGAAAAAACTGGAACGTACCACCAACTTTTGAAATATTTATTATTTTAGTTGAAAATTAATGTCTTTGCTTCAAAATTTTTTTTTGTTGAAAATTCAGCTGTTTGATGGAAAAGTCGTATTTTTGGCTTGAAAATTCAATAATAATATTTTAGGTAATTAAACTATTTGGTGGAAAATTCAATTGTTTGTTTTAAAATTAATGTAATAGGTTGAAAATCGTCCTTTTTCATGAAAAATTAATCTTCTTGATTCAAAATATAACTATTCGTTTAAAACTTCATTTACTTTTTTCAGGATTCATCTTTTTGAGTAGAAGGTTAATCCTCTTGGTTAATTCGAAAAATCTATCTTGTTTTAAAATTCATCTCATTTGGTAGAAATGTGCAACTGTTTGTTTGAAAAATCATCTTTCTAGGTTGAAATGAGCTGTTTTAAAAAAATAAAAATCGTTTCTTGTTTTTAATATCAACTATTATACTTTTTCTTGAAAATTCATCTTTTCTGATTAAAAGATCAACCACTTGGTTGAAGTTGAACTACCTTGATAATTCATAACAAACACTAATGACTACATTTACGAAAAAAGAGTTGGCGAAAATTACGTAAGATTAGGTGGCGGGGGGGGGGGGCAAAAACTTATGAACCCTAACAACGGGGGTACATGGTTCGAACATTCAGAAAAATTTTTTTGCAAAATTTATACACGGCCCCTAAGGGGGCTAAGTATATTTTAGAACAGAAACATTGACTGAAGTATAGATAAAGTTCATAAAATTTAAAAGGAATAAAAGACGGTTTGAAGAAAATTTTAAGAGCTTGAACAAAATCCTAAATGAGAGAAGCCATTGTACAGGAAAGGCCAGGTTCCGCACACCAAATTAAAGGAAATCGATCAAAACTCAAAGCTGGCCAGCCCTGAAGTCGAACAGAGTCGGTAGTCGACCCCCGTTCCAGAAGCAACCGCGCCCAATCGCGGCTCGAATTTCAAAGTTTTTGAACCTGCTATCAGCCATCGTTAATTATACATTCCCCAAGCTACCAGTTTCTCATAAATTTTATTTATAGTCTATATACCTGATTTGTCGATATTCAAGTATTCTGAAAATTTTTCTTTTACACAATCACAAGAAAATTTAGTAGCACTTGTGATAGAAAAGAGAAATCACTATTTCTGTTCGATTTATGTGAGGATTTCTAGTTCAATCAGGTGACGGCAAAACTTCATTTTCAACATTCCCTAACTTTTCCTTAACTAGTTTTTCATTTTCCCTAGCCAAAATTGTAATCTTGTAACATTTTTAGGGTATAGTACCTCAGGGTAGAGACCCTTATAGTGTCGGTTGGGTGTCCGTTCATAACAATTTTTTTACAAGATTGGAGATAAAACATGACACACGCGACGAGACCAGACAAGACTTATTACTAGGCAATACTCGAGACCAGACAAGACTCATTACTAGGCAATACTCGAGACGAGGCAAGACTCGAGACGAGGCAAGACTCGTTATGAGACAATACAAGACTCGATGCGAGACAAGACGAGATTCGAGAGGAGACGAGACCTGAAATGAGACAAGAAAAGACTCAAAACAAGACAAAAACCAATGCGAGGGAAGACGCAAGACGAGACAAGATTGGCACGAGAGAAGACAAGACTCGAGACGAGATAATATAAGGGGTAAATAAGGGTGTGGAAATGAGGAGAAATGAAAATGTTAAGAGGGAGTAGATGGTGGATTTTGAACGACTTAAAAGAGACTACGAAACTTTTTTATGGACGCATGTCGCCTATTTTGACTAATTTTTAATATAGAATATATAATAAATTGAATGAGACAATGTTAATTTACAAATTTTGAATCTATTATTCTCGAGGTTGTTTTGAATTTAAAATAATTCAAAAGAATTATAATTATAAGACTTCATAACAATTCAAGTTAAATTCAAAATAATTCAAATGAATTTAAAAAATTTCAAAAAAAATCCTTGGTTTCGTTTACATTGTAGTGAAATTACATGAATTGTAGAAAAATGAAAAAAATTCATCGAATTTAATAAAAATTCAATCGAATTCAAATAAGTTCGAAATTCTTTGAAATTTAATTAAATTTTATATATTCATTATATAAACTATCAATTATATACAAATAACAAATAATTTAATAAAAGCGTAAAGCCTCAGAAATCAAGGCGAGTGAATTCAGAAAAGTTCAAATCGATTAGAATTGCAATAAGTTGCAAAAAATGTTAAAAAATTGTTGAAACCCTACGGAACCTCTGACTTCTTGTAAATAAAGTTTTTGAAATCCATTCGAACATTTTACAATCCCCTAAAATGGTATAAAATCTTATATTTTCTGAAATCCTGGAAAATTTATTAAAATACCTTGAGAGCTTTTAAAATCTCTTAAAATCATTCGAATCTTTGGAAATCTCTTGAATTTTTTTAACCTTTCAAAAATTGGTTCTAGAATCTTTTAAAATACTCTAAAATATTTCAAATTCTTTTAAATCTCTTCAAATTATCGAAAAGAATCAAAAATTCCACCCTTTAAACTTTTAAAAGCTATTGAGCATGTTTTGGAATCTTTCAAAATCCCTTAAGATAATTAAAATTCTTCGAAATCCCATTAAATTATTGAAATGAATTAAAAAATTCCTTGGAAACTTTAAGAATAACATTCCTTGACATTTTTCAAATCTATTGAAAATGCCTTGGAATCATTTAAAATGCCCTAAAATATTTCAAATCCCTTAAAGTACTATAAAATTATTGAAATAAATTAAATATTCCTTGAAAATAATTTAATTACCCTGAAATAATTAAAAGCCTTCAAAAGGTTTTAAATGCCCTTGAAATATTTAAAGCTCAGGAAAACTTCTTGGATTTTTGTTTCCCAACAAAATTTGAAATTCTTTGAACCATTTTGACTTCCCTTAGAAATGTTCAAAGCAAATCCTTTAAAATATTTTGAAATATTTTGATTCTTTTAAAACCTCTTTGAAATTCCATGGAATCTTGAATAATGCCCTAAAATGTTTAAAATTCTTTTGATTTTCTTTAAATTACAGAAATTTATTATATATTCCTTAGAATCTTTTAAAATACTTTAAGATATTGTAAGTCCTTTGAAATATTTGAAAATCATTTGAAACTTTTTCAAGCTCTCGATAATCCCTTAGAATTTTTTTAAAATGCCCTGAAATATTAAAAATCCTTTGAAATATTCTCAAATTCCTTGAAACTTTTTACGCTCTTGAAAATCTGTTACAATTTAAAAAACTACTCTGAAATGTTTGAAATTCCTCCAAATTATTGAAATCTATGAAAAATGTCTGGGGAAACTTTTTGAATACCGTAAAATACTTAAAAATAACTGAAGAAAATTCAGAAAAATTAGTGTTTAACTCGTGCCATAATTTATTGAAAGAAAAGCGACTAAAAGCATCTATTCATTTAAAAATTGACTGAGAAGTGATGTGAGAAAAAAGTTACTAAACGTGAATGTATGACAGCCCGGATTATTCTTAACAGTTACCTAAAGTGCGTCTTACAGAAATTCCCTTACTTTTTAATTTTTTTACAAAACCCCTGATTTTTTTCTGATTTCCAGATTTTTTCTCACCTCTGGCTCATTATTTCCACTTTGAGTATCAGAAGCTAACTTTTTCATTTCGTTTTGTAGACTTCATATTTTGAATCTACACAGTGGACTGTCACAAAGCGCCCAGTGCTCGTGATCGAGGCCCTCACAAAGCGCCCGCTAAGATAAGCCACGCCTTCGCAGAAAATATCTCTGAGACGCATTGGCGGATTATTTGAATACGGTCTCGCGCATACACATCCAATGCCATGCTGAAGGCGCTTAACGAATTGAAAGTTATCGGAAGGGAGAGGCACTTGGTGAGAAAAGGCGCCTTGTGGAAAAGGCGCTTTGTGAGAGTCTACTGTTTATTTTCATCAGAGTAAAAGCTATCATTCATGGTAAGTTATCAATTATAGAAAAATCAATTTCGCAATTTAATAGTTGAAGATCTCTTTAAAAATATTGACAGAAACTGAATATTTTTAATACCCTTTCAAATGCTTCTTTTCAATAACGAGGTTCCAAAAGCAATTGACCTCGTGGGTAAGGGAGAGAAGACTGGCGCGGAGTCTAAGGCTGGAAAGAGAAGCAGAAGTAGATGGAAAGACAAACGAGATGGGAAGGGGTACATCGGTTCGGTTGAGTTAGTTATTACTGAATCAATTACTTGGCTGTATTTATAGGGTGTAGCATGTTCTTTCTGCTGCTCAACGTTCACCATCTCCCACTCTTTTCTCTTTACTGTGCTTTTTCTTCTTTTTATTTTTCATTTTCTTTTCTTCTGCTGAGAACTCTCGACTTGGCGAAGATTACATCGAGATACGACCGGAAATTCACGGCTCGACTGAAAATATACGGTATACTTACGCACGCTGGTACAACATGGTGACACTATCTACTCGCGAGGACTTGGAGCTTCTCGACGAAGCTTGATTTCCATCCCGATGCATCTTTCGATAGCTGCATACCATGTGTCGAATTTGTCTAAAGACTCTAAACATGGATATGCATCTCTACGAACGTGGATAGTTTAATACATTCAGCGATTATTGTAATTAAGGGAAATCAAAAGTATAAATTGTTGTGGTACTTTCTTTAAACAGCTGCGGCGTATTGCAATAATGCCTGGTGGCCATTAGTATATAAGGATGCATTGAATTGCAAATTTTCCAATCACCATTAATCAGCAAATTTTTTTTCAAAAGCCTGCGCCACTCAAATCCAAACAGTTGAAAATGTATATAAAGAGATCTTTCAGAAAAAAGACACTTTGAAAAATCTAGTAAAGGAACCTTGGATTGATCCTATAAAAATATATGTACCAAGCAAGAAACCTTTGAAGGCTATTTTACCAGATACTGTATAAAGGATCCAGATCCTCCATTTTATCAAAAAAGGATTCTTTAAGACACCATGCCAGTAGTAAAATCTGTAAAGGATCCTGTATCAAAAGAAGAATCTTTTAAGGCTTCAGAAGCAGATCCTGTAGAGTATCCTGTACCAACAATAGAATCTCTAAACACTTTTGGACATGTTCGCTTGAAAATTTTCTTTACCAAAAAAGGGCCTTTAGAGGCTACTGTACCAGATTACTACTGTACTGGAAACTGTACCGAATCATGTACCGGCTCATGTACCGAAAGAGAATCCCTTTAACGCTATAATAGGAGATTCTGTAAAGGATTCTGTACCAAAAGAGAATTATTTTAAGACTCTAGTAGCAGATTCTGTAAAGGATCTTCCACTAACACATGAACTTTGAAGGCTCCTTTACCAGAGTTTGTAACGGGTCCTGAAACCAAAGAGGAATCATTTAAACTTCCAGTGTACCAACAAAAGAACTTTTTAACCAGAAACTTTATCGGATACCGATAACGATACTGTATCCCGTTAAGAAAGAGGATTTCCTAGTGACTGCAGTAACAGATCCTGTACTGGATCATGTACCAAAAGATGATTCTAGTAGATTCTCTAAAGGATCTTGTACTTACAAAGGAATATTCAAAGGCTCCGGAACCATAGCTTGTACCGGATCCTGTACCAAAATATAAATTTTTTAAGGCTCCAATGCCAGATTCTGTACAGGATCCTGAGCAAGAAGAGGATTCTGTTTAGGTTCTAGTAGCACATTCTGTAAATGATCCTGCACTGGTAAAGGAACCTTTGATGTCTTCTATACCAGATCCTGCAGTGTCAGTGGCAAATTCTGTAAATGATCCTTTAGCAAAACATTAATATTTAAGACTCACATAGAAGATTCTGTAAAGAATCATGGACAAAAAAAGGATTCTTTTAAGGCTCTAATAATTCTTTCAAGGCTGCAGTGGAAGATTCAGTAAAAGATCCTGTATTTTAAGACATCAGTAACAGATTCTGGAATGGATCCTGTAATAACATAAGAAAGATATTGCTTTAGATTTTGTAGAGGAACCTGATTCACCTGCTCGTGATACGCCTGTTCTAATAAAATAACCTTTAAAGAATCCTACAAATGACCCGGTACCAACAAAGAAACTTTAGCAGGTCCCTTTGCCAGATATTGCCATGGATCCCGTGCCAACAAATATACAGTTACCTTCAATTATCTTGTGCGAACGGATGAACCTTTGCAGGCTGCTGTACCGAGAAAAGAACATCAAAAGCTTCTGATCCTTATTTTGTCGAGAATATTATTTCACCTGTTCTTAATCCACCTTATCTAATAAAATAACTTTTAAAGGATCCTATAAAGGACTCAATGCTGACCAGGAAACCTTTGAAGGTACCTATACCAGATCTTATTAAGGAATCTGTACCAGCAAAGGCAACTGTTTCAACAACAAAAAACTTAGAATAAACCAAAGGAAACGTTCAAAGACTGTTATGCTAGATCCTATAATGGATACACTACAAATACAAAGTTGCCTTGAAGGGTCCTGTTACAACAGAAGAACTTTTGAAGGTTCCTGCACGATAAAAGAAGCCTTGAAAGCTCCTGTTTCATATTCTGTAGAGGATCCTGTTCCACCTGTTCCTGATCCGTCTGTTCTACTGAAATCATCTTTGAAGGATCCTAGAAAGAACACGGTACCAACCAAGAAACTTGTGAAGCTCCCTATATACGAGATCTGGCTAGGGATCCTGTACCAGCAAAAGAACCTATTCCAATCAAAGAACTTTATAATTATACAAAGCATTTTTCAAAGATTGCTATGCTAGATGCTTACATTCTTAAGACAAAGTTACCTTGAAGGATCCTGTACGAACAGAGGAACCTTTAAAGTCCCCTGTACCATGAAAGGAACTTTAAAAGCTTCTGTCTCAGATTATGTAGAGGATCCTGTTCTACCCGTTCCTAACCCACCTGTTCGAATCAAATAATCCAATAAAGGACCCACTACCAACAAAGAAACCTTTGAGGGTCTCTAAACCACATTTGTGAAGGATTTTGTACCAACAAAGGAACCTGTTGCAAAAAAGAACCATATAATGAAACAACAAAATTTTACCAACTTATGTGCCAGTTCCTCTAAAGAAATCTCTACTAACAAAGATAAAGTTACATGGAAGGATAACGGAAAAAACTAAAGTGAAATTTTGTTGTATCTAAAATTTCCCGCTGTTAAAGTTTACATGTTATTCGTTTTAGCGAAGTGAAGTTAGCTGGTGGTCGAAGTGCAAATACCTATATTCGAGCTATAAATCAGGAGGCTTTGAGCTATATGTAAATTGTGCGGGTCCCTTTATCTTTCGTTTTTTTCTGTGACCCGGTACAAGCTTAAGAGGAGCGTTTGAAGGTTCCTGTACCAAGAACGGTACCTTTGAAGACGCCTGTACCCAAAAAGAAACCTTGAACGCTCCTGTTCCAGATTCTGTAGAGGATTCTGTTCCACGCCTCGCTTCTCCACATGCTATAAATTAATAAGTTTTAAAGGATCCTATAATTGACACATAACCAACACTAAAAACATTAAAGCTGCCCGTGTGAACCAAAAAAACTTTAAAATATTGATATTCTAGATCTTTTAATGGATCCCGCACTAATAAAGGCAAAGTTAACTTGAAATATCGTGCACAAACAGGACCCTTTGAATGCGCCTGTACAGGATGCTTGGCCAACTTCCTCTACAGAATATTTCAAAGATTAATTTGCAAGAAGATTTTCTCTTCGAGAAATCAAGCGTCTGCAGGCGTAAAGTAATCTATTTCCATTACTTGAGTTAGTGTGATAAGAGTCGATAATTCAATTTGCAATTGACGAATGTCTTCTGAAAATTGGCTCGCTCTTCATGCCTCTGAGAGAATGTTGTATGCAGGACTCGAAATTGAATGATGATGGGGTCATTCAAAGACGGAAAACCTTGCACCTCATTTACCACATACTTGACTTTGACTGCAGTCTGCAATGGACATGGTAACGACAACGGGGTGATGTTGGCCAAACAATTACCACGCCTCTCTCACGCCTCGGGTAAGTAGGTAGCTCGCTATTTACGAGTATTGCTTCGCCGGGCTTATTTCATTAAAGATGCATTGCCGGATGCCAGAGACCAGACCGAAAGTCACGCGACCGTAATAAGCGACTCGTAAATACAAAAGGAAATCTTTAAAGAAAGTACTTAACGCTTTTATAGGTCATAATTCCGTGCATAAATTACGTGGGAGTTTTTTTTTTGAAATGTTGACCCCCCCACCCCCTATCTTATGCAATTTTTTCAGAATAAATTTTGTTCATGAATTAATTTAGGAATCATCCAAAAATAACATAAAACGATTTGAGGGAAAAAGGTGTTTGGTCAAATCTTTTCGTTTCTTATAAATAACAAAGTAGTTCAAGTTTCAACTAAGTAGCTAAATTTTCAAGAACAAAATAATTACATCTCAAAAAGGAGAAAAGATTTTCATTGTAGATAAAAAAGAGCTTAATTGAAAAAAAAATATCACTCTTTTAACAAAATAATTGAATTCTTAGCCACAGCATATTCATTTACAACCAAACAGTGGTATTTTTCATTAAAAAGATGAATTTTTGATAACACCGTTGATTTTTAACCAAAACATATTATTAATCTACCTAAAGAGAAATTTTCTACGAAACACATTCTAACAAATAGCGGAATATTTAACTACGAAAGAAAAATTTTCAATAAAAAATAAAATTGTTAAAATTTCAGTTGAAAAAATCCGTTGTAAACTAAAACAAATGACGGCTAGTTAAACGAAAAAAAGAATTTGTATCACTAAACAAATTGATGAATTTTCAACAAAGAAGATTAATTTTCTGTTCAAAATGACGAATTTGAAACAAAAAAGTTAAGTTTACATCCTAAAAAGACAATTTTTTTTGTAAACAGTTGTCAAATAAATGGTTGAATTTTGAACTTCCAGAAAAGTAATTGAAATTTCAACAAAAAAAGATGAATTCTTAAACAAACGATAACATTTTTAACACAATAGATGAATTTCAGATTAATAAGGTTAATTTAAAAAGGTTGAAAAGCATTTTAAAAATGTGAATTTCCAACAATGTTGTTCAATTATGAAGCCAAAAAGATATCTTATCTATAAAACAGTTCATTTTTCAATACGAAAATATAGTTTTTCATAAAAAAATTTAATTTTCTACAAAATAATTAAATTTTTAAATGAATAGTAAAATTTTTAACAGAATCATTGAAATTCCCAAAAAAAAAAATTTGAAGATGAAAATGTGAATACTAAAATCATGAATCATCAAAAAAAAAGACGAATTTTAAATGAAATAGTTGAATCCTCAACCAAAAACAGAATACTTTTTAACCAAGCAGTTGCATTTGAACCAAAAGCAATAAATTTTTGACCAAAAAGATCAAAACTTTTACACCAAATAGTTGGATTTTCTACAACAACAAAAATATCCATTTTTAACCAAAAGTGGAATGGTTAACTTATTTAATGTTAAAAAATTAATTTTCAACAAAATAGTTAAATTTTTAACCAGAGATGAATCTTCGACTGGAAAACTGAGATTTTAGTCAAATCGTTCAACTTTCAACCGATTATACAACTTTTGAGCAAATTAGATGATTTTTTAACTACGAAAATTAAGTTTCTATGGAAAAAGACTAATTTCTAACAAAAAAAGTTGCATTTTTAACCGAAAAGGATGATTTTTCAACGAAGAAGATCAATTTTCTTGTAAAAAGCCGAATTTCTAACCGAAAAAATGGACGAATTTGTAACAAAATGCTACTGGAACATTAAATCAATCACTTGAATATAAATAAAAAAGATACGTTTTACACCAAATAGTTTAATTTTTTACTAAAAAAAAGATCCATTTTCAACCAAAAGTGTCAACTGAATTTTGCTGTTAAAAAATTAATTTTTAACAAAATAGACGAGTTTTCAACAAAGTGCATGAATTCTGAACCATGCAGTAGAATGAGAATTTCAGGATCAAAAATATTATAGTAGACTTGCCAAACAATCGCATGAACATATAAGCAAAAATAGTTTGATTTTCTCATTGGGTTCTATTAATTCAGTTTGAATTTAAGGGAAAAACGAGCAAAAGGGGCAAACCATGAAGTTTCTTAAAAACAGAAAAAAAGCATTTTTTAAAAAGAACTAAAGAGGGAAATAAAGGAAAGAGTGCAAATTCTGAAATATAAAAGTTCTTTCCAAACTTATCAAGTTATTCTTGAACTGTACAATACCGTTTTTCGCAAAATTCGCAAACGTTGTTAAAATGAATCACGAAACGTATACTAAACACAATCAAAGTTGATAGCGTTACTTTCCCTGCCGCCCATCTCCCTTATTATAAGCTGTAATTTTGTTAGCGACGCTCTTAAATTAGAAGCGTCTAATTTATGGATGGACCCTGAAACAAAGTATTGAACAATTAACAGTTTACACTAAACCTTTTTAAATTTAAATCTCAGTGAAATGGAATACATGGCGGGTGAGTACTTACCATTTTACATGGCGTGGGGAGTGTTATTATTTTTGTAGCATGGTATTTCGTCCCTAGGGCGCAAATATGTAAACCACTATACAAACAAGTGGGTGAGAGACACAATGCATTTAGGGCGAAGTGGCAGAGGACTTTGTGGTATCGCGTTGGGAGTCACGCCCTTTTTGTCATGACTCGCGCCAGCGCACTGCTTCCCTTATATATGGACTATATCTATATCACTATACAACTATATATGCTATATAGATATATAGAGTTGAGACAAAGGACGAATGGCACCCACCCGGCACCCCTCAATGGCAACTTTCCACCTACCTTCCGCCTTCTGATATTTATCTCCTCTCAGCAGACGTGACTCGAGAGGTGGAACAAGAGGAGGTGTTCTGAGAGTTTTTACCGTACAATTAGAAATACACTCGACTTGCAGTTATTCGAACAGCTTTGAAACAAATGGAAAAGATAGGCATCTACGAGCCAAAGTAACTAGGGGAATGCAAATCACTAGAAATAATTGAAATTAGTTATGCTGACAAGTCCAGAACCGGGTTTAGAAAGGCCACCCTCAAATTTGCCATCTTTTTTCATTTTTCATCAGTTATTCTTTTCCATTTATTACAGCCATAAATTGTAACTGCAATTGTTTTTGATTTGTTTTTAAAGAAGGTTCTCAAAGCACCTGCGGCTTTGACGATTACATTCCCATTGCGAAACTCGTGCTTCGCGATCTATAATTTGTGTCCAATTGAAAAACTTTATCAAGATAATTTGTAAATCTTGTTCAAATCTACTGAAAACAACGCTTTAAACTTACGCATCTGTTAAAAACAAAAATTGCATATTTTTGAAAATGATTTAACTTTTTGAACTTTTGCATAATTAAGAAATTTCATGAGAATAGTTTTGAATACATACATTTTA
This sequence comes from Druon quercuslanigerum, assembly GCA_010014905.2. Taxonomy (NCBI): domain Eukaryota; kingdom Metazoa; phylum Arthropoda; class Insecta; order Hymenoptera; family Cynipidae; genus Druon; species Druon quercuslanigerum. Next base: position 11,686 of record JAAAKG020066605.1, read on the forward strand.
TATCTAGTAGAAATTTGGATTGATATTTCTTAACCTATTAAAAAAAATGTTTTCCTTTTTTTGAAAATTTTGAAAAGCATATAACTTTTTGTATTTTTCTCGAATTTAAACACTTCATTAGGATAATTTGCAAGCCTTTTTACGTGTACCAGAAAATTTGACAAAAAATTTTAAAACTCATAAAAAATTTCTATTCAAATTTTGAAAAAGCTCTAACTTTTTGAATTGTTGTCTAATCGAAAAGTTTAACGGAGATAGTTTCTAAATATATTTGATGTCTAGAGGCGCATGTAAATAAAATTTCCTAATCTATCAGAACAATATTTTTTTATATTTTTCTGAACATTTTCAAAATTATCCATAATAATCGTGAATCGAAATAAATTAAGTTGTCTCAAACGTTTCGGCACACAATGGTGGTCCTCATCAGTGAGTTTTATTAAATCTGTGAAAAGTACATGATATCTTGTAGGTACTCAGTTTTACATTTGAAAGCATTATTCTTTGATTAATATCTCAGATGTGAAATTATAAAATTACTTAACTTTAAATTTAAATTTTATTTTATTTTATTAATAACTATTGATAAATCGTGCAGTAATCATAAAACATTGTTTTATTTTAGCGAAGTACAATTAGTAAGAAAGCAATATCAATGTAGTCGAGAAAATTCTTTGTCGCCAAGATTTTATTTTATATAGAAGAACGTTGCAATGAAAAAACTCCTTACAAAATTCCTTTTTCAGTTACGCACATCTAATTAAATTTAATTTTTATTAATTTTTTTTGTTTGTTAGTTTTTAAATTTATCTGTTTATAAAAAATAAAATTCAACCCAATTTTTTATGGCAGAGAAATAATGTTAGATTATCAAAAATGTTGTAGTTGGGAATAATTTTTAAAGTATCCTTCAAAGTGCAAGTTATTCTTCAAACATTGTATTGTGACGCAATTTGGTAAAAAATAGTGACATTGGCGACAGACGCAGCTAAGTGATAAAGATCACTGTTGTAAAGTTACTAAACTGACAATAGACTTTTTTTCATTAAAGAAATATTTAAAAAAATAACTTTTTTTTTAATGAAAAACTTTTTTATTCATACTCTATAGTGGGAGGAAAAATTGTTATGTCCCAGAGTTTATGCTAAAACTAGAAAAGCCAGTGCCTTAGGCGACAGTAAAGTAAGGGTTTTCCCTCTTTTTTCCCCGAACAGGAAGGGACAGAAATAAAATTTGAAAGAAACCACTTATAGGCTGATTTTACTTAAGCGTAGTATTTATTTATTCCTTCAGTAAGTGATCAGACATATTTTCAAATATTCAAACTTTCTTTTTCAAAATTGTAATGAACCATTAATTAATTAATTTTTTTATTTTTTATTTATACTATCATAAATTTATTGATTTAAATATTTTTTGGTTAATTTTTATTGTAGTAAAAACAAATTTAATACTTGATTTTTTGTTCTGTTTTCAGTATTTGTTACATATTAAATTAATAAATTTATGTAAATTAAGATGAAGCATTTATTAGGCTATTTTGATATGATGTTAAATAGCAGAGATTAAAATTTGATATTTTCTAACAGGGGGAAATAGAAAGTGGATAGATTATCGGAATCAGCTCTTTTGTTCGTTCTCCTCACTTTTCCTACTTTCTTACCCTAATTTTCCTTTGCTGCACATACTCCCACTCTCTTCGCTTTTTCTCATTTCCCTTACTTCTCCTACGCTAGTTTTCCCTGATTTCTCTCCCCTAATTTCCCATGCCAAGGTTCCCCGTATTTTTCTTTGGTAATAAGTGGTAACTTTATGGGGGCAAATATGAAACGGCCAACTCGTAGCTTGAATAGTTTATTTTTTAGGCGAGGTCAGATAAGAAGAGGCGTTGGCATAAGATTATAAGGGTTTCCTACGAAACCCTAAAAATTAAACCGATCTCTTGCCCCTTAAATTTACCGCCTATTTTTAATTTTTATTAATATAGGTTCCCTTCGATTGCAGAGTTTAAATGAAAAATCCAAAACAAGTGAAATCAGATGTGTTGTGTATGTAACAACAATATAATAAAGAAGCTAAGACATCCCGCAGCGCTGCCCTAGAGTAGTCAAAATTAAAAACCAAATGTTTTTCATTATTCTACACAGGGTCTATTTCTTAGTAGATTTAAAGTTTTTTTTTAGAAATTCTTAGAATTAAATTTTTGAAGACCTTCAAAACTGGGATGTTTTAATTGAATTGTGTGTGCAACAATATATAAACAAATTTAGTTAATTAATCAATGTTGTTCTATTGTGCGATGTTGTACGTCTGAGAGAATAATAAATTATAAAAAGTATATTATAACAGAATGAACTCGAAATGAGAATCATAGATGATTTTTAAACACTATAAATTAATTTATCTTCAATATTGTCAAACAAATTAATTTTTATTTACTAATCTGAATAAAGGCCGCTAGAAATCATCTTTAAGTCGGAATTCATAAATTGAAACCAAACGTAGAAACCATTTTTTTCTCTTTTTTTCATCATTACATAATCTAAAGAGTAAAAAGACTCCCGGCAATGGTCTTTTCTGAGAAAATTCTGTTTTTTATGTGATAATAAAAATTGTAAGAATACTAATAATTGTAATTGTAAGAATTGATCTGAAAACAAAGAAGATAAAACAATAGTCTACATCGGTTTTTTCTTTCGTTACTTATCATGCTTGCGTTACGAGCCATGCCGGATTAAGAGGATATGCTAGGTTCTGCTTTTGGGCAAACCTAACGATAAAATGAAAAACTACCATGGCCTTGGGTTTTAAAGTATGGTAGTTTTTCGTTACGTTCGCTCAAAAACAAAACCGAGCAGATCCTCTTCGTCCAGCATGGACAAATTGCTTATATAAACTCGCTATTGATTAGAATGTATGTACATGTACTCATAAAACATAAAAATTTAATTAAATATACAGGTTAATTGTTACAAACATTTTATATGAAAAAAATTGTTCCTTACAATGAACAATTCTCATAATTTGAAAATCTATTAATGGATTGTAAAGTTATAAACAATTTGTGAACCTATTAAGTTTCATATTTATGGCAATTCTGCGTTGATAAGACAATTCTAATATCAAACTATAAAGATTTTAGGTCAGGAGATTTTTTTTGAAATAAATTGGTGTATTCGAGAATTTCTTTTAATAAATTGTTTATAACATTTAACTTCTACATATAATTCATTATTCATGTTCCATAGGTATATTTAAATTAATTCTAACTATAAGAGGGAGTTTATTTTAGCAATTTTATATTAGATACAAAATCTTTTTTTTTTAATTTATATGTTTGTCACCATATTTACTTATATATTGTTCCATGCAAAATTAAATTTAAAAATCAAAGAGTTTGAAAATTATTTCTAATAATGGATAAAACAGGCACTTCAAATTCCGTCAAGAAGTAGAGCCTATAGAGGAATATGAACAGTAAATTCCTGTTTTTTACCAATGTGCGCCCCTAAAAATTTGACATTTCTGAAAATTTGAGGGCTTTTAGGTCAAAAAGTATATAAATAAAAAAAACCTTTTCTTATGAGAATTTAACCTTATTTCCTGAAATTTCCAACAGAAAATATATGTGTAAATTTTCATGGAACTTGAAAAACGTATCAAAGTTTCAAAAATTAGGTCGAGAAATATTAAAAAATTCTATTAAGTATTGAATTTAAACACTTCATTTTATGTCAATATTAATATAATATCAACGTTGATATTAATATTGATGTGCTGAAATATAAATTAATATAAAATAATTATAAATTACTTGAATCATGTATTAACACGACGCCGTTACAGGGCGTAAAATGTTGCGTAGTTAAAAAATTGTTGTTGTTGTTGTTGAAATTCAACTGCTTTGTTGAAAATTGACGTTTTTGGTAAACCATTGATCATTTAATGCAATTTCTTAATTTGCTCATTGGCATGTAACTGAGAGCAAGGTGTAAGTGCCCTAGCAATTTCCCAAAATGTCAGCACCATTGATTAGTTTTTCTAATTATAGAGCCGCTGAATATAATATGTAATTATTCACGTGATAGACAGTTATATCTTCTTAAAAATAAAAATATTTTTTGTTTAAATATCTATTATTACATTTTTTATCGAAAATTCGTCTTTTTGATCGAAAATTAAGCAACTTAGATAAAAGATTAACTACTTTCTTGAAAATTTATCATTTCTGGTGATAAATGAATCTTTTTGCTTAAAAAGTCATCTATTTTATCAAAAATACAATAATTTATTAGAAATATTAGGAATTTGAAAAAAGCTTCAATGTGGCGTTGACACGTTTTATTGTCTCACATCCCTAAATGAAAAATTTAATTCTTGGTTCCCATAAGTCCAAGACACTTCCGTTTTTCGGATGGTGGTACACATTCAGTCCCATCGTGGCTTTCCTTCGGTAATAAGAGAACCGGGAGTGGTATCGATTACGACAAAACTTCTGCGCAATACACATACACTCACATACATTTCTGCATGTAAAAAAGAAACTTGTATGAGGGGAGATAGGCGACAATACAACCACATTTTACAGTCACATCCGCGGCCGTCGGATAGGTACTTGTCGTGAACACAGGTACGAGAGGAACTTGATCGCGGTCACACCGCCGCGGTCGATCCGCATGACGACGCAAATCCGTGGTTAACGTACGAACCACTTTCGTCGACACGTGACGACGGCATCATACCTCCGATTTTGGCTCGGTATGATCATTGTTTTCGTGCAAACGAGGGGGTCGAATAATTGCGAAATAGGTTGGGCGGGGGGGGGGGGGGTCGAGGGACTGAAGGTCTGCACGGGGAAGGGGGAACTCGCCACGCGGGCCCCCCTCCTGTTCCTTAACTACCCCCTCATTACCGTGTCTTATCGAATTAGTCTCGTTACACCCTTGGTGAATGATCCTCTTGCTATTATGTATCCTCTTTTGCTTTTAACCAGTATCCCTATTAAAAGTGTCCAGCGAATTTTTGTAAAATGAAGTACAGCGTCCAAATCTGCAATGGTGAAACTCGATGGCAGAGGGACGATTATATAACTTTTGTAGTTTTATTTAACCTTTAAGTTTTCCGGAATTTACTTTGGTGTTTTAAATTGTCCTGCCCATTAAAATGTAACAAAAAACGACGTTAATTACAAAAAAAGTAGAAGTAGAGGTGGCAGTTTTTACGCCTTAATTCATGAATGAAAGAATTTAAAAGAATTCAAAATCATCAGAAGGGATTGAGAGAAGTTCAATTTAATTCAGTAGAATAGATGTGCATTTTAAAAATTCGAGGAAATGAAAAATATTGCAAGTGAATTAAAAGTAATACATAAGTTATAGTGCAATTAAAACACGAAATAGTGAAAATGACCTCAAAAGAATCTAAAGAATTAAGTGAAATTAATTTTTATTCATTAAAATTAAAGCGATTTCAGAGGTAGTAAAGTAAAAATCAATTCAAATATATCAGGCGTTACTTCTGCCCTTAGAATTCAAGTGCTCACATGAAAACAGTTAAAAACATTCAAGTTGAGATAAATTGACCTGAATTTAATAAAAACTCAAAAGATTTGAAAAGAAACAAAAAAATCTACCAGCTTAGCGGGGTAATTCTCTTCGCGCGCAGCTCGCTTCGCTCACGCTTTACACGCAGTTCCTCTAAGTTTTCTGACTTCGTGTGCTCAAATGAAGAAAAAGGGAAAAAAATAGCTTCTAAGTCGTTTTTGGAACATGTACATATAATAAATTTTTAAATAATTATTGAAATGATTTGCGCTTTCACGTCAAATTGTCGATGAGAATGTAACATGTAATTAATGTATATATAC
>JAAAKG020066616.1:0-17550 GCA_010014905.2 Druon quercuslanigerum
TTATTGATTGACAATGATAACCTAATTAGAAGAAAATATGTAAAAAACTAAAAAAGTAATAAACGATTCAACATAAGCCATACTCAGTATGGGATTTTCCAACGCACGGGTCAATCGAATCGAAAACCCGATTCGAAGGTAATATTTCGGTTTTTCGACATTCGATCGACGGGTCGATCGAATCGAAAAATTCGATCCGATCGTGGCACAGATCCAATGTTGGATTTTCGACATTCGATCGACGCACTTATCGGATCGAAAAAGTCGATCCAATCGTAGCGCGGATCGTATGTCGGTTTTTCGACATTCAATCGACGGGCCGATCGAATCGAAATATTCGATCCGATCGGGGCTCCGATCGAATGTCGAATATTCGATCCGATCAGGGCTCCGATCGAATGTCGAATATTCGTCATTCGATCGGTGCGTTGATCAAATCGAATTAACTGATTCAAAAATGAACACAGATCAGATCGAAAATATCACATTCGATCCGACTCAATGCACACGTCTAGTGTATACTTTTCAAGTTCAACAGGTGGTACTGTCAAATCCACGTCCTGTTGAGTTCAATTTATGATCAAAATACTAATTGTACCGTTGTCGTTTCTAACTAAAGATTCCCCTGCAAAAATTCCAGGACCATAATCAAAACGTTCGCGATTAATTTTTATGTGTGAATCTAAGGCTGTTTCTTTAATTAGATTCACGCTTGCTCCCGTATCTATTAATAAATCTGCTTTTCCCTTATGGAAAAAATAATGTTGCAGTTTTACTACCGCGGCGGGCTCTACACCGTTATTCTCCCCGAGTTTGAGAACGACGCGTTTTGAGAGCGACCGGTTTCTTGATCCATCATGCCCTCTGTACGATGACCCTTTGTCGAGTTTAAATTATGATTTTTAAAATCTTACTTTCGCATCCTTTCTTTATCGTGCTTCGCTTTCATATGACATTTACTAATATCATGATTTAATCTAAAGCAATACGTGCAGTTTTTTTCTCTCTCTGTCTTGGCTTACATTATATTTTCCCCGCTTAGGACATTCACGTCGAAAATGGCCTATTTCTTTACAATCATAACACTGAATTTTCCTCCTCTTACTTTCATCTTCCCCAGTGCGAGTATACGCTATTCTTTTACGCGAATTTAAAACTATCTTTAAATATGAATTATAATCAGGTTTACTTTTCCTTATTTCCTCTAAATGAGCCCTATCCCAGCTTTTAAACTGAATCTCTTCTTGAGATGCTATCTGTATAGCTTCATCTAAGGTGCAGGATTTTTACTTTTAATTATCGCGAATCTCTCTCGGTCTAACCCCCTCATAAAAGTAGCTATCGCGCTCTCTTTGTGTGCCTCTATTCTCTCAGTTCCTCTTGCCCCCGGTGTTTTTTCCAAAGTTATGTTAATTAGTTCATCCAGTATTTGATTCACCCGTGCCCCAAAATCAGTGATACTTTCTTTGGGCTTTTTAATTGCCATGGTTAATTCTTGAAATAATTGAGATATCTAATTTTGGTAAATAAATTCCCTTAAGTTTTTTCAACATTTCATCAAGAGTGATTCCTGCTCTATTTTGAATATGTTTACGCGCAGCTTCTATAATTCTGGTTCGAATTAACATTGCCAAATAGGGAATTTCATAATTCATTACCATACTTCGAGCCACTCTATAATGTTCCACGAACATGGTGAGAGACATGTTTGTACCGTCAAACTCTGGAACCATGTCCCGTACCAGCCTAGATATGTGCAAAATAGCTTGTGCTCTTATTGGTCCCGAAATTGTAGAATTATTTGGTACAACCCCTTCTCGCCTATCTGAAATAATTCCTAATTGTTCACTGGATTCGTAAGGATCTTTTAAAACAGTCCTAGTGCTATAACTACTATTATCAATGTCACAACTGGGATGACGCTCAATCAGTGTTTTTCCCGAATTTCCTTTATTAATCGCATTATCATCTCCTGATCTATTCCTATCAGTTTTTGTACCATATAAAGTATTTCTAACCGGAGCTTGTACCCCCCTGGCGCTTCGCAAACCAGGTCGCTTCGCAAAACTTGACATTTTGAAAATTTAATCTTACTCGGATATTACAATTTAAAAATTTCTCGCATTGCTTACAGATTCCTCGTTTACCGTAGATTCTTGATATATCACTGATAATCCAATTCTTGAAAGTGTAGAAAGCAATCTTCTGTCCTTAAAATCCAGTAGCCTTTTGTAGGTCTCCTCGAAGCAAGGTCTCTTAGCTTACGATTGCTGAGGAATTACTGGTGACTCTATTCAATCATTTACACTCTTGGTGCATTTGATAACACCCTAGCTACTAGGAGAAAAACCACCCAAAACCGGAGTAGAAGATTGTGGCTTTTCAAAAAGGATATTTATGTTTATTGTCTGTGAGATATTTGTCCTTAAAACTGTTCAATCTGTGACACTTGAACTTCTAATGTTAAAAATGTATGTATTGTTGCTTAGTAATCGTGTCACATTTAACCGGAAATAGTTCACTTTTATTTATTCACTATTTCACAATTACTAAAAAAAAACTAAAAATAACTCCGTTTAATTCTCTGTGTTTATCAGTCACTTTTAAATCTAAATGTTCCCCCAGTGCAGCATATCCCACCGCTGTCACCAATTTGTTATGTCCCTGGCGCTGTAGTAGAATTGGATCCCGCTGTAGCCTGGCGCTGATTCGTTGGAGAGTGGAATCGTTGCTGCCGTTGAATGGTTGAAACCAAAACTGGGAGAACTATTCAGGTTTTGAAAAATAATGGACACAGTTTGTTTTAAGTATTCATGCCATAATTTTATTTGCTAACACTAGCCGCAGTTTGATTTAAACCCTTTTTTAGATTAACGCTACATTCACATAATCCAATGGCACATTAACGAACTATTTGTTATTTCAAAATTAGGCTTGACAAGTGATTAGTTACTTTAATTCGGCAATGACCGCACGCGTTGTCGCGCTTCGCGTTTACAATTTAGGCCGTCTAATCAGATCTGATCAAGTCGCATAGTCAACAAAATTACTCTAAGTACGACTTATTACAATTAACAGTCGCAGATTTTAAGTAGAAATGTTGGTTCGGAGATACAAATATCTGACGTTTTCCTGCTGTGCGCGCATTTTTATAAACTTCATTTTGGGCTGAGCAATTCCCCTACTCCAAGTCCCTAACCAATAAAACTGCTGACGTCATACAGTTTTATGTCCATTTTCTTAATTAGAAAATACGTCATATGGCTCTACCTACTAAATCTAAGTCGAAAAATGAGTCACCCGATGATTGGCATTTGTAAACAGTGATAGACCAAAGTCCATGCTTATTGCGTTTTACTTCCGTCTGGTTGGCGCCGCAATGCCATAAATGATACTAAAAATAATTCTATGACTCATATTTTGTTCTAAAAATAGCGATGACCTAACGCTACGCTTAATCTTAAGTTTCGTATTCCTTTTGCTACAAGACAGAGAGAGATATTGCTTTTAGCTTTAATTTCTTATTTTGTTGCCATCTTATAACATTTATATAACTTTATTCTGCCCTTATAATATTGGATTAAACCGCAAACTAATTGGAACTCTCCCGCCAAATCCGCCATCTTTGGTCATGCGCGGTAGTATTTTAGTTCCCAATTTTTGCACTCTATCACAACTAGTCGGGTAGGGGACTGATACAAACAAGCCTCCCTAGTAAACTACGGCGATTATGCCGTTACCTGCTAGGTAACTGTCATAGAAGGAACAATTCCTCTCGTAACATGTGATCTTTCAGGAACCTTTGAAGATGGTAACAGGTTAGCTGGGATTATTCCTAAGTAAATTTAAAGAATGCAACTAAATTGTCACAAATGAGGAATAGTTTAATAGAGAATATATGCAAGACATAAAAAATTTTTGATTCTTTATTTATCGAATAAAAAAGATTTATAATAATTTTTAAAAGTTAAAATTAATGAATTTTTTATTATAACTTAAAGACTAAAATTTTCTTTGTAAATATAATAATATGATTTATCGAGAATCGCTCAAATCTCTTAAAAATTCATTATATATCTTAAAATACCTTTAAATAATACAATTTTTTTAAGTTCATAAAAGGTAAACAAATAAATAAAAAACAAGACTGGAATCCATTAACAATTTCTTTATAATCTTTTTAAATAATCTTAAATATTAAAAATGCTTTTAAATCTTTCAAAGTTTGTTAAAAATATTAATAATGCCCAGGAATTTATTAAAAAATAATTTCAAGTCCTGTCATCACTTTGTAAATGGATCCTGAGGAAACAAAGACTGGAGGTCTTAGCGACGCAACGTGGAGGAAATGAAAAAATGATGTTCAAAATAACCTATAGGTCACAATTATTCATCAGTTTTTAATTTTTGTTTTGAAAAAATGCAGCTTTAAATTCTCAAGAAATCTGTCAAGGCCGAGTTTTTAATTTTTGTTTGTTTAAATTTTTATAGAGCATTTACAAGCGAGAAAAATGTTGATTAAAAATTTTCAGTAAAAGACTTTTTTTATATGTCAAGTTATTTGTTACAAACAAATATTTCCATCAAATAGCCAATATGATGATCGAAATCGCTCGCTTAGAGCAATGAGGTGAAATGTAGTCATGAAAATGTGGTATCCAATATGATTTGTTAAATTTGTTAACAATTATTATAAACAACTTCAGGATTTGAACAGTTTTAGGCATAAATGAACCGAATTTTCTTCCGAATGTCTTTGAATCTCGTTGCAAGTGATGCACATGGATATTTTTTGACTCAAAATATCATTCAATATTTTTATGAACGAGAGGCAAAATATCTTATATTGTAGTAACATGGCGGTCAATTAATATAAAAAAATGATGGGGAAAGTAGAAATTGGAAGGGAGGACGATTCTACTCTACATTGGAATGTCCACATAATGGATATGTTGATTTACGTATCTTTATAATAAACTTGAATGGCAGGCAATTTGACCTGAAGACAATAAGAAAAATATTCGGTTTGTTTCTGCCTACAATTGTTCAAGTGATGCATTCATTTATAATATTTTTTTATAAATTTAACAAATTATTTCAGATGACAAAAATACATCACTGTGCATCACAAGCAATCGCAGATAATCGGAAGAAAATTTGATTTGTTTCTGCCTAGAACTGTTCAAATCATGCTTTTTTAAAAATATTGTTGGTAAATTTAACAAATTATATCAAATGAAAAAAATATATCAATGTGTATCCCAGGAAATTGGATTCAAAGACAATCGGAAGAAAATTCGGTTCTTTTCTGGCTAAGATTGTTCAAATTATGCATTTTGTTGTAATACTAGTTGATAAATTTAACAAATTATATCAGTTGACAAGAATACATCAACGTGCATCATAAGCAATGAGATTGGAAGACATTTGGAAGAAAGTTCGGTTCGTTTCTGCCTATAACTGTTCAAATCATGCATTTGTTTACAATAATTGTGAATAAATTTAACAACTTATATCGGATACCACATTTTCATAATCACATTTCACTTCATTGGTCTAAACGGACGATTTCGATGCATAAATATACTTCAGAAAAACATAATCCATCGTTCTGGATATTTGTTGCAAATATTTGTTTGTTACAAATAACATGACATATCAACGATTTTTTTTCTTCCTCGACTCTTTTGCATCAAACTTGAGGCCTGATGCCACACTTCGGTATTTGCAGCTTTATAAAATTGAAACAATCAAAAATTATCAAAAATTTCTTAAGAATTTAATGCTGTATTTTTTGAAAAAAAAAAATTGACGGGAAACTACCACGCCCATTCGGTAGGTACTTACTGCTTATTTAATTATCTATAATGATTGGTTAGACATTCGTTTTTTTCATTGGTTAGTAAAATATAAACATTCATTTATTCGAATGGTACACATTTTTTCTAATTGTCTTACTCTCATCTCCCATATTAGTTCGAATACCAAAAAAGGAAAACACGTATTCTTGCTAAAATGATTAGTTACTACTGCTCAAATGGTTAGTTAAGGACTAAATTCGACACATTGCAGAGTTTAACTTGAAGAAAAAACTAAAGCATTGCTCATTCCCTCTTTTTAACATTTATCATAAATTGGCCCAATTTTAAGAGCTTTTTCGAACTAAAATTTATAATTGGTTCTGAATATAAAAACTGTACACATCACTCGAGAGATAAACGTTAGAAATCTATTAAAATTTGTTTAAAAATATGTTTCTGTATTCTGAATTCATGAAATTCATAGAATTCGAGGAGCTCAGGGAGTACAGAGTTCAATCAATAATAGAATTCAAGGAATTTAAGAAATTGAAGGATTTCAGCAAATTCAAGGAATTTAAAAAATTGAAGGATTTCAGCAAATTCAAGGAATTTAAAGAATTTAGGTATTTAGAGAACTCACGGCATTTAAAGAATTCAAGAAATGTTGATATTTCAAGGAATTCAAAGGCTTCAAGGTATTTAGAGAATTCAAGGAATTTACAGAATTTAGGGAATTAAGAGAATTCATGGAAGTTAGCGAATTTAAGGAATTTAGAGAATTCAATGAATCCATTGAATTCCAGGAATTTAGTTAATTCAAGCAATTACGAAAATTCATGGGACTTAGAGAAATCAATGAATTCAACAAATTCAAGGAATTAGGAGAATTCAATGAATGCAAATAATTAATAGAATTCAACAAATTCAAGAAGTGCGGGGAATTCGATGAATTTAAGGAACCTAAGCAACTCAAAGGATTCAAGGAATTCAGATAACATTGATTTGAGAGAATTGACGGCATGTAGCAAATTTAAGGCATTCCGTTCGAGGAATTCAGACTATATCAGGAATACAGAGAATTCAAGAACTTCAGAGAATTCATGTATTTCAGCGAATTTAGAAAATTCAAGGAATTCAGGGAGTTCAAGGGACTCTGTAAATTCAAGTTATTTCGTGAATTTTATGAAATTCGACAATTTCAAGAAATTCGAGGAATTCACAGAATACAAGGAATTCAGTTTACTCCGGGAATTCAGAAAATTCAAGGAATTCAAATAGTTCTAAAGATTCAGAGAATTCAAGGAATTCAGATAGTTCCAAAGATTAAGAGAAGTTAAGGAATTTAGATAGTTCCAAAGATTCAGAGAATTCAAGGAATAAAGAGAATTCATGGAATTCAGCGAATTCAAGGTATTCTGCGAGTTCAAGAAATTCAGAGAATTTAAGGTATTCTGCGAGTTCAATAAATTTAGAGAATTCAACTTATTCCATGAATTCTAGGAATTAACAGTTATCAAGGAATTAACCGAAATCGAGGAATTTAGAGAATTCAAGGAATTCAGCTAATTCAAGGCATTTAGTTAATTCACTACATTCATAGAATTCAAGAAATTCAACGAATCCAATAATTTCAGAGAATTTAAAGATTTAAAAATATTCATTATATATGAAGAAAAACTTGTAATTATGTACCCGCCGATAATAATTTTTAAATAAATTTTGTAAGTCACATTCCAAAACTCGGTGGGATTGAATGCCATAAACAACATGCTTTTAATACGAAAATGCTTTATATGCAAGATATCTGTACACGATAGCTAACTCTCTACAACTTTCAGAGGCGCGTGTTATGGTTATGAATGCAACTCAAAATGCCCAAATTCTCAGGTATATCCCTTTGTCATTTTGCCGACGATATCTTAAATGTATCTTATTAATTTAGGCTAATTATTGTAACAAGTCTCTTACGTTACACTTTGCGAATATTATAAATAAGAAAGGCTGACCGAAATGACCTTTTTACTTTTGATTCAAGTTCAATTTTCCAACAACAAAAATATTATAGAGGGTGAAAATAAAAATATCGTCAACATTCGCCTAAAAAGTTTTGTTGAAAAAGATTATTTCAAATTTGAATAAACATTTTTTTTTCTGTAATTGCGCATCTACAATAAAACGAAAATTGTAGTAAGCAAGATTATGAAACATTAGTAGTCTTTTATTTATACCATTTCTAAACTAATACTATAATTTTATCATTTCTAGTTCATAAAATGGAAATTTTTAATTAAGAATTTTCAAAAAGCTCGTAATTTATTAGATTTATAATAATAAACAATTTCTACTGCATAACAAATAGAACATAGTATGATGAACAAAATACTTCTCTTTCAATAGCTGCAAAAATGTTTTAAAAAAATACAAATATAATCAGGGACATGAAACACGGTGACAATTTTAGGATTTTATAGATTTTTCTCCTACTGCAGTAAAAGATGAATAAAATCAAACTATATAGGAAATCGAATTGTGACTTGTAGGCTAAGAAATTGTACGGTTGAAAACGCTGTATTATTTAAACTACATCTTTGGAGGTGTTAACTTAGAAAATCTCCACCATGACAACTGCGATAAATAAATGTTGGGATCAGATCAACTAATCAATTACAATTTATCTGTATGTTCTACGCAATTTTAATGAATATCACTAGAGTAAAGGAAAAGTTTCAAATAAAATATGTGATTTTTAAATTTCTATCTTATAAAATATTAGAACGCCAGATTTTTAAAATCTTACAAATGTAGATTGGACACTCTGTTAAAATTTTGCATATATTAGGGTTGAATTTAACGACTGGCATTATAATGATATGCATAGCAATTACTTTCCGATTTAATTTTTGTTACAATGCCATGTCTATTATAAGTGATTTTTTTTAATCCTATGCTCCAACATCAATAAATAAAGTGGACATAAAATCTGAAGATTACTGCAAATTTTCTTTACCAACAAATACCTTACATTATTTTCTTTACTTTAGAATTTCAGCTTATGGTTTGGAGATTTTCGCAGCTAGTAAGAACTTGTAATTTTGACCAGTTGAGAAGAAATAATACGTAATGTTCAACCTCTATTTTTTCCGTAATATGTTTCACAAATGAAAATTATGTTTAATTGAAATTTTGGTATAACAGGAATGCCATACATAGACTCAAAAACAAATGCTTATTATGTTTTTTGCCATGGTCGAAATTTGTTTTCATAACATTTTCATGTATATCACCCGCTTTTTTTTGAATCCACAAAAAAATGATTGCATTAAAAAAAATTATATTTACAGATTCACGTTTTTTCTCTAAAATACCCCATTTTTCAACTTTTTAGTTAGATGCAATAATAAATTAAATTTACCAGAAATAAATGTTTTAAACATTATAAAGTTAATAATTAATGCAATTAAAAAAATTATGTAAACAGATCATTATTATTTATAAGTATCTTCTGCTGCAGCAATGCTCGATATATGCAGTTTTATCAAAAATTTTCGAATTTTTAACACAAAGTTAGTCCTTGTCCAATGAGCGTCGTCGCCGAGATCACATAGGCATATATCGCCAGCTAAGTGACTTCACAGACTCGCAATTTTTCGGAAGTGCGCCCCGGTCTGTATTACTTTTTATTAACAAAGGTGTTTGGAATACGGATAGCCGTTTATAATTACACACACAAATCTTATATGTATAACGGCACCATTTTGACGGCACTACGCTGAAAGAGATTCCTTAGAGAGAGACACTTCTCTCTAGTTACGGGGTTGGGGCTCTATGCCCGCTTGCGACTCTGCTAAACGGTGGTTTCGGTCGTCCGTACGATGGCGGCTTCTGGCTTGGGCGAGAAAAGGTTCCCGTGTTTCAATTTTTAGTTTGTAGATCCGGAAGGCTTCCATTCTGTCTCCACGTACAATAGGTTCGTTGGATGGATAATATTCCGTAATTTTATGAAATACAAAAAAATAAAGAAAAATAAATAAACGAACAATGGTAAGAGATCCTGCGTGTTTCCTGTTTGTTTTCTGTAGTGCGGATTCCTGCTCTAACGTCTCGAGTATTTTCAGTCAGTAGTAGTCAACGAAGTCTAAGATGATCAAGTCTTCTCACATGTTCCAGCTATTCCGCGGGGTCTGGTTCGCGAAGTTGGGTCCCTATTTCTAACTGTGAATGGAGTAATCGGTAGGGCAGCATGTTCCTACCGAAATTCAGAAAGGCCTGTGACACTTTCAACGATCCGTGGATCGCAGTTTTAAACGCGAAACGGAACTCATGCAAATGCTTGTCCCACTCCCTATGATTGTCCGGCAAGAACGAGACAATCATCGTTTGCAGAACCCTGTTGACTCGTTCGGTGGGATTCGCTTGTGCGTGATAAACTAGGTTTGTCGTGTGTACTATTCCGACACTTCGACACATTTGTCCCATTAACCTATTCAAAAATTCGGTACCGTTCTCTGTGTGCACTACTTGTAGGGCACCCCAACGCGTGACTATTAGGTCGACGAACGCCTTGCGAACAGTGGGCCCGTTTGCAGAGCGGATTGGAATGCATTCGATCCATTTCGTCAAAGGTCCTGGAACACTAACACGTATTTGTAGCCTCATTTACTAGTCGGAAATGACCCCATGACATTCCCCGCGACCATTATATATGGTTGTTCGACAATGCATTGGCCCATTAACCCGGAAGGGCGGACTTGTTCTACCTTGCACCTTTGACAAAGATTGCAGCGCCGGACGAACTTGGTGATGTCATTATACATCCCCGGCTAGTAATATCGTATGGCGACTCTATTATGAGCCTTATCGATACCCAGGTGTCCCGACTAGGGCTCCGAGTGTGCTTCTTCAACGACTCTGGCCCTCTGCTTCTCTGGGATAACTAGTTTTCATGCATTCAAGTGGGGAATGAAGGGATCAGTCAAAGGACTGATGCTGTATATGTAAAGCCTACCATGCTCGAACTTCCAGTCCGTGAAGATCTTTGGCCTTTCTTGGACGACTTCCACCCGTCTCAGGTACCATGAATTCACTGCCTCAATGATGTCCGCCACCAAGATCTCCTCATCGTCCTCAGACAGTCGTGACAGTGCATCGGGGAGGGGACATGATGTAAGGCATCCTTTCTGTGGATGATTTCCAGGTCGTATCCCTGTAGTTTTAAACCCCATCGCACAAGTCTTCCCGTAGGATTTCGTAAGTTGTTCAGCCACCGAAGACTGCTGCCATCGGTTACGACCTTAAAATGAAATCCTTCGAGATACACCCTAAACTTGCGAAATCCCCACACGGCAGCAAGGCATTCTCGTTCTGTGACTGTATAATTCCTTTCTGCTGCGGTCAAGGTCCTGCTAGCGAACGCTATTACTCTTTCCTCACCTCTCTGCCTTAGGGTAAGGACCACGCTAAGTCCAGACGTGCTAACATCCGTCTTAAGATTAAAAGGGCTCTCGACAACGTCTTGAAACAGCGGATAGGCTAGTATTAACGTTCTCGTCAAAACACGTTTGTGTGTCAGGGGTTTATTGTCTTAGAGACTGGTTAGGAGGCTGAGGGCTCTATTTAGTCGGGGTCTACTTTCAGGCTGTTTTTATTGACAACAAATTCGAGATATTTTACCTCAGAGCAGCAAAAATCGCTCTTATACGGATTTATGGTCAACCATTCGAACAATCCCCTTCCCGTAACGGTGAAAGCGGTGTATGCTTGGGTTTCCTTTTCTTACGGGATCTGATTGAACGCGGCACTCAAGTCCAGTTTCGATATAATTTTCCGCTTTTAATTGTCGTAAAATGTCCGTCATGTGTGGTAGGGGGTAAGCGTCCTTTTTCGAGATTGCGTTTAACTTTCAGAAGTCCAGACAGGTTCTATATTTACTGCTAGGCTTACCTTCGGCAAGTAATCTATCGAACTCCTCGTACATGATCTCCTGGACCTTTGAGGACACTATCCGATACCGCTCCTTTATTGGTGCGTGGCCCTGGATGTCTATCGAATGGGTAATGAGGGGGGTCGCCCTCAGAGGGCCCTTAGAGTTTCCTATTCCCCCTCGAGTAGAGCGGCAACCCCAGAACAGCTCTCCTCTTAAACTAGCCATTGTTTAAGGGGGTAGTGATTCCCTTTGGAATCCGGCATAACCACCTTATGCGAATTGGCAAAAATACCATGTCAAACTTTCCTTGAACTTCTCGTCGCAATATTTATTCCGTGTCAAGGTTGTTTGTTACTCTAACTTCGCAAGTGCGCGTGACCCCTTCCATGGTTATAGGCAGATTGGCCTTGCCAATGATCAAATCGACCGAACCGTTAGCCATAATCATACGAGTTTTCTTTCTACTGTCTAATTGTCGGCCGGAAGCTTTCACTAACTTGTCCCATGTTGATTTGGTTAATATAACGCGAGAGGATCCGTTATCGATTAGTGCATCTAACGAAACTGATTCTATATTGGCCCTAACGTGGATTATATTGGCTACTTCTGTCGTTTCCTCTATTCCGTTAATCAGGTCCGCGTCCGATATACTCTCCTATATAGTCCTTATTTTCTCTAAGTTATCGGCTACAGAAAGAATTGCTTTGGGTCCGCTTACACCCGTGCTAGGTTGGCGTTTTCTATTTCGGAATTTTTATGGACCTGCACTTCTACAACTAGAGCCGTTGACCCAAGGTCCATGGAACCTCCACCACCCTCACTTAAGTCGACTGAGCAGATACTATGGCATTCTAGTAGGTTTGACATTTGGAGTTCTGGCGGCATTCCCACCCCGTTAAAACTCTTCGTTGTTATCGTCACCAGTATCGATTTCGCGTTGCCGTAACTTAAGTCCACCGACATTTCTACATTCTCTGGCTTGCTTGTTCGGGCATGCGACGGAAATACAACGGGTGTCTGATTGTTAGGGCTTTCCCCCTTTTTCCCTATTCCCCACGTGCCCCGAAGTCCGTGAAGTCCGATACGTAGTTTTCGGTACGCGTATTCCGGTCCGAGACTTTTTTTAGATTTTTATAAGCGGTCTCTGTTATGTTGGGAGTAGTGGGGACCGCGGTCACTACTCCTTTAGCCCATTTACCGAACACTCTAGGCAGTCTTTAAAAGTATAGCCCTCCGTTTTAAATTTGTAGCAAACATGTTTCCAAGGAGTGGCGCAACCGTTTCGGAAATGACCCTTCTGGTTGCAATTCTGGCAAATTATTTTGTTTGGGTCCCAAATAGGGCTGGTAGGACCAGTGTTCACAACAGGGGTATTGTTACCCTGTTGACCCCCTCCTTGCTTAGCATTTTCTGACGGGGTGATTGAGGAACGGTGCCAGGTGCGTTTCCCGACTTGGTTTTATGGTTCGGCTTTTTGTTGTTGTTTTGTTGTTTTTGCTGTTTGATTTACTATCCAATTTCAATGGATTAGCAAATTCTTGCAGAAATAAGCTTCCAGGAGGAGGTGGAGGTCTATATTCTTCCATATATATATTCCATTATTTCTCCCAACTTCTGCCCAAATGCGGCAATTCTCGGAAGAAACGGGAGTATGGACGACGAATAACTTTATGATATTCTGGTCGCAAACCTCTGTGAACTCAGTCGAGTTGCTTAAATATTGGGATTTCATTTTCGTACTCATCATCACCGAAATGGGATCGGAACTCTTTCTTGAATTTTCGCCAATTGTAAAACTCTTGTTCGTGATCTTTCAACCACCTTGTACTATTCTGTCCATCAATACCGGCATTGCTCTAAGAAGTTCATCATCTGTTACTTGTGTTAGCTTCCTACGGTCTTCTATTTTTGTTAGGAAGCTATCGGGACTGAGTTTATTGCTACCATCGAATACGATTTTCCTACTAAAATTAATTTTTTCCAAGTCCCTGTTACCTTGCCTACACCTTGTGGACGATGTTGTGCCCTAAGTTCTTTCCCTTTCCGTTGAGGTTTCCCTTTCAGGGTCCCTCTGAAATCCTACGCTACTTCTCCTTGGCAGGTTACTTTTGTTAAGGAGTGAACTCCTTTTTTCTTCTAAATATGTCTCTATTTCCCCTAACAAACTATCCTGGAGCCCTTTATTTTATTTGAAGCAATATGGAGGTCGGTTCCTACTATGTTGAGTGTAAGGTTGATATCGACCGAAGTTTTGTTATCTATTATAGTTTACGAAATTCGGACTTAAATTTGCCCTGAAAGTTGATTTCTTTGGTGAGTCGCGGAGTGTAGGAAAGGTGCTGGAATATTCGCTACTCGTTGGCAAATCTAATAGGCTTTCATTCGGTTGGTTCGGAGGTTTACATTCGGTGTCAAACAATTCAAACATAGGTAGGACGGATCTTGACAACATTGAGTTGCAAGCAGCGATAAAAATTTCTAATAGAAAAATTATGGGAGGGATCGCAATTAGATAATTCTGAAAGGTAAATCGATATTAAAATGACAGCAAAGAGCAGACAAAAAATGGAAAACAAAAAAAGAAGGTAATTAGTCAGCAGATTAACAAATAAATCAAATTCGGGTTTCTTATTTATACATAATAATCGGAAGTCAAACTGGAAAATTCATCATTATAGAAATATGTATGAAGCAACAAGATTAAATACAAAAAATATTGAAGACGCGCATATAATATGACGGTGAAGGGAGTTATCCAGATCACAGAGGAATAAGGTTTTTCAATACAAATGCGGTATTAGGACAAATGGGAAAATGGGTATAGGGGATGGTCCTGCAAATTATTCAAGAGGTTTCAGAAATACATATTAAAGAAAACTAGTCGCTAATAGATGCAAATCAAAAAGGGTTTCGAAAGTACGAGGGGTTCTCAAAATTAATATAAAAAGGTTCTTGAAAATAGACGTTAACAGGGGTTCTCAAAATCAGGAAAGCAGAAGGGTTCCCGAATATTACTACGGGATGATTCGCAAGATATGTACAAAAGGATGTTCTTGAAATAATAAAGATAATAAAAAATTCACAAATGTTACGAGCAAAAGGAGTGATTGCGAGAACTTCAAAATTATGGGATAATTCAAAAAAATCACGAAAGGTCTCAAAATAGGGGGCAATACAATTGATCCATCATCTAGGGGTTTCAAAATTACAAGGATAATTCAAAAAGTGTCGAAAATATTAACAAAGCATTATAAAAGGGTAATCTCAAGGGGTCGCCAAAGTTTACAAAGGGTTATCGCAAGCTATAAAAGATGGGTAATTCCAAAATTGTACTTTAATAAAGATGATCACAAAAATATATAAAATTGGGGCAATTTCAAAGAGTTCTTTCTAAGGATCGCAAAAAATAAAATCGGGGTCGTTCGATAGTAACAAAAGTTGCTAAAAGGGATAATTTCCAGGATCGCAAAAAGTTCACTAGAAGGGCCATTTCAAGGGACTCAAGATTGGGGCTTTCCATGGGTGGTCGCAAAAATGGGTAAAAGGGGAAATCTGAAAGAATTGCAAAAAGGTCATAGAACATGAAGAAAATCGCAAAAGGCCGCAAAAATTGCGAAAATTCTTCAGAGTCTCGGAATTATAAAAGAAATAATTAATTCTAGGCATTTCGGCACTACAAAGTATTAACATTTTCTAGGCAGCTATAAACGCCATCAAGATATAAAACACAACCATAATATAAATAAAGAATGGTTTATCCAAGGAGTAATGTTATTATAATTAATCAACAACAGCAACATAAAATAGTAGATTACCTTGGCCAAATCATTCAAAGAAAACAGGTTCCTATCTCAGGTGTATTTAACAATCGCGAGGAAAAACATTGTCAGAGGAAGGGCTGATGTGCACTAACTTTATTTCTTTAATTCGCAACGGTCTAAAGAAACATATCCAATGAGGTCCATTTCTGATTCACTCATCCTATCGTTCCTTTATTCTCTTCCTAGTCCTTATCAGCCGCGTCGTGGAGAGAGACAAGAGAGACAAGAAGCATTCTATTCCAGCTATGAGGGTCGGCTGTATCCTGGTTTCGAGGTGGAGAACGTGGAATCCCCTATTTCCTTGCTGTAGGTTCGTTTTGGGATCTTTGATTACTATTATTATTACCCCATAAAGTCGCTTCCCTTTCGGAGTAGGCATGATTCACTCGGTGGGGAAGGGAAAAAGTGTGAGGAAGGGATTATCGAATTTTTAGATTGATCTAGAATTCTCGTGTTCTTTATTTAAATTACACGTTTATTCCGCAACACAGCTCCGACCCAGGTTGCTGATCAATCTCTGTAGCAATCACCCCAAGTGAAGATCCTCAAAAAGTCGTCATGTGAGGTTCTCCACTTGGGTCCATTAGTATCCAAGGTCTTTTGTTTCAGGCGTCATTCACTCTACTGCCACTCTTCTTATTAACTATTTTCCGCCATACTTTTCTGTCTTGGCATACTTCTCTAGCTTCTTTAAGGTCCATGCATTTTTTCATGCAACCTCTCGTGTTTCTATGGCTTCTTATGTTCCTTCTAACTAGGGTCTCAGTCACAGATTCTAACCAATCTTTCCGCGGTCTTCCTCTGGGCACGCTGCCTTTTACTTTGCCTCGAAACTTAATTCGTTAGTCGTTCATCCTTCATTCTCTCAACATGCCCGAACCATCTTAACCGATTTCTTTTCCATGTGTAAACTATCGTCTCTTCCGAACCACATTCCTTAAGGATTATCTCGTTGCTCACTTTGTCCAGCAGAGTTCATCCGCATATTATGCGCAAGAATCTCATGTCAATCGCGTTAATTTTACTCTTATATTTTTTTTGATAGGTCCAGATTTCGCTGCCGTATAGTACAGACGTTACAAATATAGAATTATGTATTGCCATTTTAGCCTTATTTGATATATTTTTACTTCTGATAAGGGGGTCTGCTCTACCAATAACCTTCTTACCTTCGTTTATACGTCTATCCACCTCCTCATCTATCTTCTCGTCCCTAGTAAATAAGCTACCAAGGTATACGAATTTATCAACTTGTTCAATTCCCTCATCATTTAATACAATGCTGCATATTGTTTTCTCACTCTTTCCTTCAAACACCATAGTTTTTGTTTTATTTACGTTAATTTTGAGGTCCACGCTATTCATGCTTGCATTCAGTTTATTCAACATTCTTTGCAAGTGTTCGATAGATTCTGCCATAAGAACCCTATCATCTGGGAACGCTAACCCACGTACCCTTACTGTTTCAAGATCCACACCTTCTTGCTCGAAAAGAGCTATTCTTAAACACTTGTCCATAAATAAAATAAATAGCCATGAATACATAACGCATCCTTGTCTAACGCCTTGCATGATATCGAACCAGTCGCTAAATTTCCCATTTACCCTTACACTCGCTTTGCCACCCGTATATATTGTTCTTTTAGCTTGTAGAAGCCATTAATTTATTCCTTACTTTTTCAGGACTTTCCAAAGCTTACTTTTGTCTACCTTGTCGAAAGCTTTTTGTAGGGCAACAAATGCACAGAAAACTTTTTTGCCCACTCTCAAACTTTTTTCTTTGATTCTCCTTAAGCTAAATATTTGATCCATACATGACCTTCCTGCCATAACCCCACTTTAGACTTCCTAAATCTTTTCTTCTGTTATTTCCATTACCCTACAAATAAGTATTTTGGAGTATATTTTTCTTACAGCACTTAATAAGTTGATCCCTCTGTAATTATTGCAGTCGCTTTTATCTCCCTTTCTTTTGTATATTGGCACGATAATCGCTTTTTCCAAT